>JANKKI010000317.1:0-130000 GCA_025175665.1 Cinchona pubescens
CACGAAGACTCTTATATTCTTAAGCTAATTAGTTTATAAACTTAAATCTAATTGCATCCTTTACTTGTTTCTTAGAGTAATTGTAAGGTTAGTTTATGGGCTTCCTTTAAAAAGGCTTTCTTAGTGATAATTTGTAGTTTATATTGGTTAATTAGGATAAATTGGTTTATGAGTTTTTCATTTAATTTCTTTCTTTACCTGCTTTCTTAGTTTAATTTGTAGATTAGTTAATAGATTTTCCTTAATTGTGCTTTCTTGGTGTTACTTTGTAGTTCACGTTAGTTAATTGCTTTCTAAAGTGACTTCCTTTTACATTCTTCCATTTTACTTGCTTTCTTAAACATACTTTCTTTGTGTCAATCTTTACTTTAATGCAATAGATAGTCTTTAAATTGCTTTCTTAGTTCTTTAATTCTATTTTTACTCAAATCTCTTCACTTAATCAACCGCTTCAACTTGTAATCTAACCAAAGAACCGGTAATTATCGATCATTCGTTGTGGGTACAATCCTTACTTTCCTTTACTACTTGATGACAACCGTATACTTTCGAGATAGCACCAAGTTAGCTGTATGATTTAGGTGTGTTTATAAATGTATAACTAGGTGTTTGCGTTTAAGAGACAGCAATAGTGTTCAATAACCAATTCATACTCATTGGGCAAGCTCCAGCAACCTGTCTCTTATACACATCTATCACATTACCCCTAAGAGACACCAAGTGTCTCTGATCCAGCAATCTACTATGCTTATGAGTGCTACCAAGATATCAAATGGGATGGTCTAGCCATCCATGTGCTTAAGAGAGCTATCAAGAAAATTCCTACTCTTTCCCTCCACCACAAAAGCATTCATATGATCAAATGGAGTCATATTTCCTTCACCAAACAACTCAAGAAAGTGAAGAGGCAAGAAGGATGGACATGTGGATGCAAGTTCAAGAACTTCGAGAAGAACTAACATTACTTTGAGAAGAAAAGCCCAACGCCAGAGGCGATGGTTAAACTCCGAGTAGAGCATGCTAGATTACAAGACCAACTTTTCCAAATTCAAGGAATAAGGAAGTTCACCAAGGATTCCAATATCCTTGGGAAGCTTTCTTGGTGTTGAGAGAGTAGTTCTTTCCTTTATCTTTATTATGATTTCTTTACTTTACTTGCTTTGGTTTAAGTATCTCATTGGTAATAAAGGCATGTAGCCTTGTGCTAGTATAATTTAGTTGTGTTGTGTTATTGGCGAATAATTTGTTGGAATTTCTTGGACAAATATGGTTGTTAATGAGAATGTTGATGACAGTATATTTCTTCTCATTTTTGAATGATGTACATGATTTATTTGTTGAACTTCTACTTGGTTTTATCTTTTGATTATGGGTATTCTAGTTGTTGATACACTTCATGTTCTAAATAGTTGAGATTATTTTGAGGAAATCATACGAATGCTTGATTTGGATTGCATGTAGTCTTTGTGATTGAATATATTTTTTAAGCTGATTATGTGTGAAACTGTGTTTAAGGGATAAGTTGGACATTTAGATAACCTTTTATTGTGTTAAACCTTGTTACCCTTATAGTTGCTTTTCTTTTCTATAATTTTTAAACCCATGAAGACCCGAGACCCTGGCTTAGTATAATCATGATTGGTTGTTGATGAAAAATCAATTTTTAGGACTATAAGAGATTGGATATTGCATTTATATGATTTACTTGAAAGTCATTTTCTCTTTGCTTAGTCTTGACAAATGTTGTGCAAGTGTTAGTGAAGGCCATAATTAAAGGGTAGAAACTCTTGTTTTTAAGTTCAATTTGAGTTTACTTGCCTGCATTCACTTTCTCTTGGTTAATATGTTGTACATCTTCTATTTTAGCTTTTGATTGTGCAAGTATAATTCAAAATCATTGCCTAGTGTTTTGTTTTTTGCTTTCCAGTAGCATTATTTTGTGTTTGTTCACATGGTGTGTATAGCCTCAAATTTAACATCCCCTTATCATATTACCAATCTTTTCTAACACACCCTAAACCTGTCTCTTATATGCATCTATTTGTTTGGTGAATTTTGGATGAAAAATTGATTGATTATGGTACTCAATGATGACAAATGACTTGCAATATCATATGATTGAGTTATTTAAACTTGGAATTCCATGGATTTTGATATGTGTTGAGTAGTTTTTTTGTGACAAAAGAATTTCAAAAGCTATCTATTACTAGGTTCAAAAAGTAGATTCACATTTTTATAATAGTTCATTTAAAATATTGCTTTCAATCAAATCAATATTATTGCTTAGTTGGTCAATTCATCTTTTGGAAAAAAAATTGGTTTAAATGGAATAGAAGTGATTTAGGTCATTTTGTGTGTTTGCATATGGAGTTTTCTTCTAACCTATGAGTGATTGGTTTGAATATGATTTTGGGTACATTTTACTCCTCTTCTTTGGTTTAGGTTTGTAGTTTGAGTATGATTTTGGGTACATTTTACTCCTCTTCCTTGGTTTAGGTTCGTGTACAAAAAAAAAAAAACTTTGCATGTAGGAATAAGCGAGTACAAGATTCCAAAGATGTACCCATGTTGTTTCTTCGAAATAAGCAATTAGAGTAGTAATAAGGTGAGCACAGGATTTCGACATGTACCTATGTTATTTCTCTGAATAATGCCATTAGGAATTACGTTTTAATATACCCACAAGTTGAGGAGGAAATGTTTGCTAATACTCATCATAGTCTGTATATACACATCTTAATAGAGTAATATTCCCAATTGTGTGCCATGTACATATTAGATAGACTCGTAATGATCTTCTATTTCCATGTGGACTTGTTGACATTATCAAAAAATATTGTAATCCATTTGATTTGAGAAAAACTATGTTTTAGATGAATGGAAGTTGTTTTCAAGAAGCATATTTCATCCATTTGATTTGGTAGCACTCATATCTTTTGTTGGCATTTGAACTCGTTCTCTTTGAATCTGGCTCTACTACACAGGGGTCCTAGTGTAATAAGAGACAGAATTAGGGGACCTCTCAAGGGACTTCTAGAGGTACCATAAGATTCAGGCCTAATATCCATAGTTCAGCCATTTGTGTTTTCGCGTTGGTGGTGTCTAGTGTTTTGTGTCTAGTGTTTTATGTTGTGGATCCTACTTTGTTGTAACTCTGTCTCTTATACACATCTAATAAGCAAAAGATTTAGTTTGGGAGTGTCACAACTCAAGGAAACCAGAGTTATACCTACCCTAAACTTATGGTTTTGCTACTAGATTCAATCATTTTTAGTGTTTCATGTGTGTTTTTGTGTATTTTTCTTTTATGAGTTAGAATTTGTTAATATGTGTTCATTAAATGTTTTAGTACTTATTTAGGTCTTAATTAGCATATATGATTAGGTTCTTGTGTTTAGAGTTGTGTCATGCCTTTACACATAGACTTCGTTGGAAGTTAGGTTTTCGTTTGTCTTTGTTTGTCTTTCATTTTTTGGCCTATTTTGTTTGGAAGCTGTCTCTTTTACACATTTCTAGATGTTTATTATAGACAGCTAATAATGTAGAACTATGTATTTGTCGCATGAAAAAATGGGCATCAATTGAACGTTGGATGAAGATTTTCAAAGCAAAATCAAGTGCTGCATTTTAGAAGTTTCAGTCCATGTCGTGACATGGATATTCCATGTTGCAACACGTAGGTGGTTGGAGAAAAAATGACATTGTTCGGGGATGTGGATTATTTCTGCACTATTACCCCACGACCCTAGCACTATTTATCCCCTTTTTAAACCTTATTTGAGGCATAGAAGACTCATATACAAATCTAGTAGGAGTAGACTAGAGAAAAAGTTAGTTCTCTTCTTTTTCCTCCCCATTTGGAGAGGGTTTTCTTAGATTAGGACTTCTCTTTCTTGTGGATTTCAAATCCAAGCTAAAGATTGAAGTTTTTTAGTTGTAAGTGCTTTGTTTATGTTACAATTTCTTTAGTTAGGCTTTAATTTCATGTTCCTTTAGATAATTAGATTATTGCTTTAATTTAATTGAATCCTTTACTTGTTTTCTTGGAGTAATTGTTAGATTAGTTTATGGGCTTTCTTTAAAAATGTTTTCTTAGAGATAAATGTAGTCTAGATTGGTTAATTACGATAAATTAGTTTATGAGTTATTCATTTAATTGCTTTTTTTGCTTGCTTTCTTAGTTTAATTGGTAAATTAGTTAATGGATTTTTGTTAATTGTAGCTTTCTTGGTGTTAATTTGTAGTGTAGGTTACTTAATTGCTTTCTAAAAGTGATTTCCTTTTACATGCTTCCTTTTTACTTGCTTTCTTAAACGTATTTTTTTAGTGTTAATCTTTACATTAATACAACAAATAGTCTTTAAATTGCTTTCTTAGTTCTTTAATTCTAGTTTTAGTTAAATCTCTTCACTTAGTCATTTGCTTCAACTTGTAATCTCAAATAACTAGTAATTATTAACTAATCTTGTGTACGATCCCTACTCTCTTTACTACGATGACAACCGTATACTTATGGGATACCACCAAGTTAGTAGTTGGATTTAGGTGTGTTTATAAATTTATAACAAGATGTTTGCACATAAAATGTCTCTTATACACATCTGAGGATAGTTCCGTCGCAGTGAGTGGTGCTAAAAGTTCTTTCTATATGGCTAAGGGTTGTGTTCTGGGTAGAGTGAGAAGGGTGCAAAACATCACAGGTTTCACTAAGACGATATTTCCTCTTTTGTGCTTGGGGTGTCCAATTCAGTGGGCAATGAAGAGAAAAAGTTTCTTTCTACCCATGCTAGAAAAGATTGGTAATATGATAAGGGGATTGCACAATAAATTACTTTCTCCTTGAAGAACATTGATTCTAATCAAGCATGTGCTCAGCAGCATTCCATTATATTTGTTTGCTGTAATGCAACCTCCCAAAACTGTTCTAATAGAGATTGACAAATTTCTTCCTAATTTCTTTTAGGAGAATTTTGAGGAGGGAGGTCTTAAGAAGCATTAGATTTCTTGGTCCACTATATGTCAACCGGTAGAATGGTAATAGGTTAGGAATTCAGTCCATGAATCAACTGCCCAAGGGTTTTGCCATGAAGTTGTGGTAAAAATTTAGACAAGATGGCTCCCTTTGCCAACTTACCTTTCTTTTTGGAAGATACTTGAAGAAGGATATCTACCTAGTGAGTGTTCAACTCATTGGCCTTAAACAATCTGCAGTTTGGATACTTTGAATAATTAGGGGACCTCTCAAGGGCTGTCTCTTATACACATCTAGATGTGTATAAGAGACAGATATAAAAGGCCCTTACCAAAAAAATTATCAAACCAAAATAAAGTGGTTCAAGTGATAAACCTTAACTTGATTGTGGTTGAGGTTTGGTTTAATCATAGTGAACTGTCTATCTTAGAGTTGGGTACATTGAGAATGAACTAGAATCCATCAGACAGATGATTAATGAGGTACAGTTACTGGTAGTTAAGAAAAAGATTCTTTGATCTATTTTCTTACCTCTAGTGGAGCTTTTTCAACTCTACACACAAGATGTGTGATATGAGTTTTATGCGGTCAAGGAAAATGATTTGAGATTATAGAATTCCTATCAAGATCTCAATATTTATGTGAAGCCTTCTTGAAACTAGAATTCCTACATATGATTTCTTATGGAAGATTGGATTTTATATGCCATCAAAATGTTGTGCTTATAATAATAAATCACTGCGGCATGTTTTCATGGAATGCAAGATTTCTAGCACGAGCTAGAATATATGAAAAGTCAGGAATGTGGCTACGTAAGAAGGTGTCTTTGTTTATTCTCAGCAGATTGTGGCACATATTTTATTTGGTCTTAAGTCTCTATCTATAGCTCTTCATTCAGAAAGTCTAGTCTACCTGATGATAGTTTGTTATCCACTGGCTATTTGGCTGTAACTATTGATATTAGGCTAGTCAAGTACATGCAGCTCCAATGGACATTGCCTATTGCTAGATGGTTAAAACTCAACACATATGGTTCCTCAAGTTTTAACTCTCTTTTTGAGCAGGTGTGGTTGTAACTATTGATATTAAGCTAGTCAAGTACATGCAGCTCCAATGGACATTGCCTATTGCTGGGGTCATAATTTTTGGATTGTCTCTAAATATTATGGCCTAGTTATGGTTACGGCAGCTAAAGTGCAAGCTGTGCTGGATGCGATCAAGCTTTTTATGCTTTAGGGCTTGGATTTTATTGATGCAGAGATGGATTCCATTCTGCTGGTTAAAGTTTTGTAGGGTTGGGTGGCTGCTCCTTTGTTTCTGGACTCCATTATTCACCAAATCCAGCAACTCATCACGTGTATATTGTTTATAAAATGCCTTTAGTGAGTGTAATTCTACAGCAGACTTGTTGGCAAATAAGGCTCATCTTCACCAATCTTTCATGTTTATTCTGCAAGTAATCTACCCTAAAGAAAAGGGTTTAGTTGGCTTGCATAGAATAGGTTTTAAATACTTTTGCTAATGTAAACCCTAGCTTTGTTTCATGTTTCGAAGGTTTCCTTTGTATCTCTTTCCAAGAGGTCTTATGCTTTCATGTCCCCATCCTTGTATTTTTTATTATCAATAAAGTTTAGGAGCAAGGCACCCCACTAATGAAGCTATACAGGTGGTTACTCGACCAAAAAAAAAACAAAGCTTTGCCATAAAACTTTCTAATGATCGGTGGGTTCAAATTCCTTGAAGATTCCAAAATTACCTTGGCTTTATAAGGAGAGTATTTTGTGTTTCTAGAATTTTGTTTTACTAATGATTGGGTTGTATTTTGGAATGAGCGTTTGTTTTATTTTTCAGTTTTATTGTTAATGTGTTTTGTTTACGGGTATATGATGCGTCATATTTAAGTTTTCCCTATTATCTTTTTATCAGTCTTGAGGATGTAATTGTTTATAAGACTCCCTAGCTATTGGACGGTAGCCGTTAGAAGAGAACTAACTTCTACTCTAGTCCTGTAGGGGGTTACAAAATTTAGTTAGGTTTTTAGTTTTATTTCATTTTAACACAGTTTATGGTAGTTGGGTTGTGTCTTATTTTCAGTCTTATTAATGTTGAGGTAATTGAGGCTCGACAAGCCTGGGCTTAGGAGATGTTCTGGGTAAACCCTTCTAGCTGGACAGCGTTGGAGGAAATCTACCAAATTTAAGGAGATAGATAGACTTTTCTTCTTTTTGTCAACATTTTTCTTGTCTTTTTTTTCAACAATTTTCTTCAATATTTGTTCCTTTTTTTCACAACATTACATAACATAAGATTTACACAAACAAACCATATACTTTAACATTTCCCCAAACACAAATAATTTAACATTCCCATCTAACCACCATTACATCAATGTTCCTATAGTATTGACACCCAAAGGAACCAACACTAACTATTAAAGTGATGCAGAAAGAATGGTAAAAAAAAAGGATAAGTTGGCTAAATAACATTGTTTTCTAAAGAAATAAGGTTTATAAGGCTCAAGAGGGGACGCTTGGGATAAGATGTCAAATGGGTAAGCATTTTAACAAAATCGATCCGAATAACTTACCTAAATCATTTTCTTGGCTTAAAAATTCACTTATATTAACGCGCACACAATTCTAATGAATGTCACAAATTAAACAAATATTGCAAGGCACAATAATTATGAACACTCATTGTAAAATTATCGCACTTTCACATACACACTTTAAATCAAAACATTCTAACAAGAATAATTCCAACTTAAAACATTTTTAAACTCATGACATATATCACAAAAGTTAACGAACATAAATAAAAATAATAATAAAATAAAAAATCCTTTTTGATTAGCCCTCTACAATACTTTAGGCAAAGAGGGCAAATAAATCTTGAAAGTTACTATCCGGTAGTTAGAAAGTCTTTTATATAGTCAGATCCTCAAGACTGATTATCCTTCCTTATCTAATTCTAAGGCTATAAGAGACAGATTCTACATCCTTAGATCATTAAAAATCCTAAGGTTAAACACGATACACCACTAAACTTAAACATACTAGTCTTCTCTTTACACATCACCACTTAAAAATTTAGACATCATTATTACATCCAGATCATGTTGCTTATGGTACTTAGCATATCTATCTTTATCAGTGAATAAAACACAAAAATAATCATTCAATAGACTCACGACAACAAGGCACTTTGTTTCCTTTAACCGAACATACCAATTAATTATGTTCGAGCACATTTGCATAGAATTCCCCAACAACTTGTTTAATCACAAACTCATCATGCATGCAAAATTAGCCCAACTTTAGTGGTGTAATTCAACTCTTATACACATCTATCATGTGTCTAAGCTACAGATTTATGGATGTTTTCAAGAACTACTAAGGGATAAGACCAAAGATACTAAGTAGGATAGAAATCACCAAATTAGCTGCTTAGAATCAAATCCTTGAAGCCTCCTTAAACCCAAAAAAGAATCCTCCAAGATGAGCCTTCTTGATATTCTGGGTGGGAACCCTCTTTCTTCTTTAATGGTAAAAATCAAACAAAAGGTAAGTTCATTGTGTAATTTATGCAAGATTAGATGTATAAATCAAGTGGGTTTTTGTTGCTAAGAGTTTACAAATAATTTAGGGGTGTTTTGAAGGTGTGAGGGACATGGTTGAGCTTTTCTAGAAGCGATTGCAACATGACCGCTCACTCCGTAGTGAATTTTTGGTTGATTCTTCAACCAATTTTCGTCCTTATGAAAAAATTGAGCCTCGAATCACCTCTAAACTTTATTTTTACACCTAGAATACATAAACAAACAGAAATTACTTTGAGAAAAACAATTGTAAACTATATTAACTAACGAAAACTGAATAAGTGCATGGTTAGATAACTTAGGTTGTCTCCCAAGAAACGCTTTGTTTAACATCTATAGCTAGAATTTGCTAATCCTTTGTGCACCACAATGTCTAAAACTTCATTATGAGAACTATCAACTTTTTTGTTCCTTTCAAACATGCATGACGCAATTGAAGTATGCATTAAACATCTCCTTGCTGTATAAGACAACATGTATATTTACATAATACACGATCAATTATTTTCTAAGATGGACAGGTTTCTAGCCATTGCTACAGCACTAATTGTTGTAGAACTATAGAGCTCTTTGTAAAACTTAATTCTAAGAAATTTTGTGAAAACAAGGTAGTTTTCTTGAAGAGATCCAGCATTTTTTAACCACTATAAATTTCCATTCTCCCAATTCTTATAGAATTCCTTAAGAGACAGTTTCTATCTTCATTTTCTTCTACACCTAAACCTAATAGTTCTTTTTCCTTATCATGTGCTTAATGTAGTTTCTAAACTTCTCAACTACTTTATCTACACTTGTTATAATCTTCCTTGAATACTCAGTCCTAATTTACTCGTTGAGATGGCACCTCTAACTACATCCCCTAATACGGCATCTTATACACATCAGATGTCTTCATGGTCAACATTGTCAAAGTGTTATAAACATTCATCATTAAATGCTCAGCATAACTCTCATTGTATATGATGATTTTACATCTACGACGGTACTACACTTGTTAAGAATGGTCTTATCAATAATTATGGGGATATTTACATCTTCTTCAAAATCCAAAACAAAGAAATCTGTAGGAAATACAAATTTATCTACATTTACCAACACCCCTTTAATGACTCCCTTTAGATATGCCAAGTAACAGTCCATAAGCTGGAGGTATTACGATGTTTAGCATTCAATTGTCTCTTATACACATCTAGATGTGTATAGATACAGGTATAAGATAATAGTAGCACCTAGATCACACAAGCCTAATAAATTGAGTACCAATCATGCAAGGAATTGTAAAGATACTCAGATCCTTTAGCTTTGGTTGCAGTTTTTGCTGGATAATTGTATTGCTTCTGTCAAAGCAATTGTCTCAAAATGAACCAATTTACTTTTTTTTTCTCATAAGATGCCTTTTATGAACTTCTCATAGCTTGGCATTTTCTCCAATAATTCAGAAAATGGATTGTTTATACACAAACTTCTTGAATTATTAGAAAATGCCACCCAATGAGACTGTCTCTTATACACATCTAGATGTGTTGGGAATATGGTACTGTAGAAAAGATAGATATGCTAAGTATCCTCTACCAATTGCTTCCCACTCCTAAGTGTTATTGCCTTGCAATGCTCCTTGCCTTCTTTCCACGGGTTTAATTCCATATCACTTGGGAGTGTAACTTGGGGCCTATTATTGATTCAATTGGCATTCTGCCCAAATTGACTATCTAGATTGCAAATTGAAGTTGCAACAATGTGCTTATACTTCGGAGTGTTGGATCGTTTTTGGCCATGTATTGTTTCAGTAACTTCTCCAAGTAGTCCTTTTTCTATAGCTCTTGTACTGGTAGTCTTTGTTGATCCTAAAATCATGGTGGAGCTTGTGGTCTCATGGATGATGATGGTCCGCCCTACTAGTTATTGCTCTATGAAAATTTGGGTGGTTTCTCCAACTTGGATTATATGTGTTAAAATATGGATTGTTTATATTCATGTTATAGTTGCTCATGTAATTTGTTGTCTCTTAATTGTTTGGACACTACTCTGTAGAATGTCCCTACTTTTAATTACCTCACTTGTGAAAATAAAAGGATTATGAATGTGTTTGCCTTGAGCACCCATACTATCCATTTTGTGCGGCTAAATATGCTGTAGAGGTTGTTAAAGCATTAACTTCGTAAACTGCAGTTGTTCTCCTTGGTGATGCTCGCTTATTAGACCACTCATAGTTTTTGATGAAATATCCTCTAGCATCTGTACTGCCTCATCATACGATTTGCTCATAATGGTTTCCCCGACTGCAGTTTACGAAATAATGCTTTAACAAACCTCTACAGCATCATTTAGCCATTATAAAATGTCTAAAAGACAAACATATCCGGAAGACAATTACATGGACCACAATAATCACCAGTAGGTCTGTTGGATTGGTAATGACATCTAGATCATGTATCATGTTGACAAATGCAGTGATGTCATTCCTCAACTTCACATATGATTTGACTACAACTGTCTTTTATACACATCTAACTTGTATAAGAGACATTCCAGATTGCTGATGGAACCTATCCTTACTAAGGGATAAGACCAAGGCTTGGTAAATTTCACATTTGAAAGAACTAGGAATGGTAAACATAAGTTCTCATAACTGAAGTTTTAAACTCCATTATGTTGAAACGTATTATAAATCTCCATAGAAGTTGAAGACAGTGAATGTTTGGGTCATCACCTAGGTTTATTCTTTATTTACCAATCCAATTAGTTTCCATGATTTATCACTCCTTGAATTTCTCAATTGTTCACTAATCTAGGGTTCGATGTAATTGCGTTTCCGTTGAACTCATGCAAATCTACTAACCCCAGCCAATTCGATATGTCTACGTGAATTCTAGCTGTGATTAGTGCATATTAATAAACCCTAACTTGATCGCCAAAGGTAAATAGGTACATGTATATCCTTATTCACAAAATTGTTTAATCAATCCTAGAATGTTCCAACAATAGGCTATTTGAACTCGCTCTAACCTTAAGGCTTAATTCCTCTATCGATTCCTATTAGGGTTTACAATTAGGTCTTGAAGGTTATCCGTCATGTAGAGGCATTAAGAATAATTCGAAAAAGCAAACATATGAGAAGTCGAAAGGAACACATAAAGTCTCAACAATTAGTTATCATGGTAAAATCCATATAAAACCATAGTTAAACAATCAAGCATAATCTTTAAATATGAATACATCGAAAGACTTTTTACGACCATCATGAGTAGGAAATTAGAAAGAAAAGAGAAAAGAAGAAAAACTAGGCTTAGTCACATTCTTCGTAACCTCCAGCTCTGATTCTCTTATACACATCTAGTTCTCAGTTTCTAGATAATTTTATGGGCTAAGAGTGCTTCGACTGGTCAAATGGGACTACATTCTACTCTATTTTATGTCTTAGGAAAAATTATCTAGAAACTGAGAACAAAAACTATTAGACAGTGAATCTTTGAGGTGAAAGAACGAAGAATGCTGTCTCTTATACACATCTAGATGTGTATAAGAGACAGTGCTAGTAGGGGTCCACTAGACCTAGCATCTGGAAACTAGTAGTTGGGCAGTGCTTGAGCTCTCTTGGGTGCGGCTATGCCCAGCTCCTCAAGTGGACTCACCGTTTTGCTCCGTTTGTGCTCTATTTTGGTCCCATTTGACCACCGAAGCACTTCAAGCCCATAAAAATACCATAAAACACATAAATAAGTGTAGTTAGACAAATAAAACATATGCTGACATTTCGACACAAAAACCCTAAATTAGTAAGATACCCCCAGTTTCTCGAAAGCTAATAAAACTCAAGCCAAAATGCATGAAAATAGCTCTCGTTTATAGTGTTAACATAATCTTAGAGTAGTGAGAGTGCTTATATGGTATAGACCTTTGATTACGACTATCAATTGGGCCGGGTAAACCCGACCTTCAGACAATGGGATGCACTAGGCTCAGTTGGATTGGAGCCTGGCCCAAATACTGTACAAATATATTAATATAAAATTATAGTATATATAATTTGTTTATTCACTGTCTGAAGGTCGAAATTTTTATTCTTCCTTTCTTGATCTTTGTTTCCATGTCTTTTCTCTCTCTCTTTTGTATCTAGATAATATTGCAAAGACATTAACAATAATCATGAACAATAGTAGATGGAAGGGTGCACTCCCAAGTGATATGGAATTAAGCTATGATTTTCCTTTATCAGTTTTAATTTTTTGTTGATTGGATTTTTGTGACTGTTTTTTATTGGGAAGGAATATGTAGTTTTCGCATGCATCTTTCTTTATTTATGACTTTTTTCTTGTCAATTTGGATTGACCAGATACTATTTCTTTGACAAGGTTTTTTCTTTTTATGCTTTCCTTTTCATGATTGTTGTTAGATTTCTTAATAATGCTAGGATTTATATACCTTTAGGATCTAAATTTTTGTAGCTTTTGTCTTTGTGAGAATAGTTAAATGGTGTGGAATGTAGATCAGGCAGCCTGAAATATGCCCAAAGCTTGATTATTTTTGTGAGCCGAGTATGGGCTTTATCAGGCAAAGCTCGGGCTTGAGTAAGGATGATTTTTAAAATGAGCCAAGCTAGAGCTTGTCAAAGCTCAACTCACAAAATCCAATTGATAGGATTACCTATGATTTGATCTGACTAGTGATATTGGTTGGGTAGCATGGATCTTTTAGCATAGCAAACTTATACTACGACACTTGTATTTTATAAATGATCTAGGCCTTCTTTGAACTATTTTGGTTAAACTACCTATCTTTTATTATGTTTTAGTGTCCTTTTTTGAGCTTTACAAGTTTTTGATTTTCTTGTTCAAAAATTTAGCATTATTTCCTTTTTTTATTTACCGTCCTCTGTTTCTACCTATTACATTGGACATCGTTAATCTATTTAAAGATTTTTAATATCATGATGATAGAATATTTTTGAGAGGGTGTTTTACAAGGAAACAAGGCAAGATGATGGCTGAAGGAGGCTAAATGACATCAAATTTTTTGTACATATACTTCCGTGCTAAAGCTGGTGTAAGAATGTCAAGTGATTATTATCCTCAAAAGAAAATCAAAGCACAAAAGAAAAAAAATGTGAGAAAGAAAAAAGAAAAAGGAATGAAAATGAAAAAATTTGTTGAAAATGTGGAATAAAGAAGGTTGTTCATTGCCTTCAAGTGTATATAGTTCAGTAATGTTCTTGTATGTGTATAAGAAATTAAGGATACTATGAGATCATGGTCTGACTTTTGATCTTTTGTCTAAGGTGATTATAGCCTGTTTATCAATAATTATATCATGCCTATTTTTACCTTAGCCTTAAAAGCTTGATAACTCCTTAATGATCTTTAACTTGAGATAGTTTCTATACACAATGTGTATAAGGGTCTATACTACTTTAACTAATGTCCCTTGTTAAGCCTTATAAGTATTACTGGTCTTGAAATGTCATTATTGTTTAATAAGTTTTTGATATTTTATTCTAAAAATAGGCATGATATAATTATCAATGAAAAGGCTATAATCACCTTAGAAACAAGATCAAAAGTGCATAGTATGATTTGATCAAACATCCTACAACAACATAAAACAAATAACTACTACCATTGTCATGTACATTATGTCTTTCATTAGTTATCACATTTTGTTGTTTACATGTTTCTTGTTTTATTTTGCTCGGTATTTACAAAAGTTTAGCTGGGGACATGATAACTCTACAAAATAGAGTTACTTTGCTGCATTCATTTTAATCTATATCCTTGCTATGATTTGTGTACATTCTAGGGTTTTTATGTGTCTTGTCGTACTTCTATGGTTTAGTGTTCCTTTGTATTTTTGTAGTGTTTATGGGTTGTTTATGTGATTCATAGGTTAGTGGATGCTTTGGAGCTTAAAATGTACAAACAAAGCACTGAGCAAATTGAAGATCGATGGGTGATTCTACAACTCCAATGTCGCAGCATTCTAATTAGAAAAAAAACCAGCATTGTGGCACTCATCAAGAAATTTGAACATCGGAGAGTAGAGAGCCATGACTTTCAGGTGAAGGCCAAATCTATTGTTGAGTGTGGCAAAGAAATTCTAAATTGTGGAAGAAAGATTACATCTAGATGTGTATAAGATATTGGGCCCATATGGTTGTAATTCCACCTAATACTCTAATCAACAAGCCAAGCACCTTGTATCTATAAATAAGACCCTTAAGGGCCTATTTTACCAAGCACTATAGGAGTAGGAGTAGGGTAGAAAAATTCTCTTATTTTAGTTTTATAGCCTTAGAAGGGTTCTTGGTTGATTGCCATAAGAATTTTGTTCTTCATTCGAAGGGAGACTACAAGAAACAATCTCTTCTCCAATTCTTCATTCCTTTTAGAGTTGTAGTATTATGTAAAGGATTAATGTAGACCTACTACATTACTTATGAGTTCTCTTATTTGAATAAAGATTACATCTTTGTATGTCCTTTGTTCATGATCCAATCAACAAAAAATTGTTCTTACTGCTTTTCCTCTATATGACATGATATTCAATCTGCTTAGAAACATAAGAACAGGGACAAAATGCTTCCTTGAGCTCATATCTTTGACACATCTACCCTATAATCTAGAGGTATCAAATGAAGCATTTCTTAAAATTGTTTGATTGCTTATCTTACTAGCATGTGAGAGTAGTATTCCCTTATACTTGCTATCAATGATGCAACCAACAAGATAAACCATTATAGATATTAACAAATTGTATAAGAGACAGGCTCTGGGTGGGTATGCATTTGTCAATAGAAAGCATTGCATTTCTTGGGATACAATTTGTCAACCATTTGAATGTAATGGACATCATATTTAGTCTATGGAGGATTTCTCATAACATTTTGCTGTGAATTTATGGTAGAAATTTAGGCAAGGAAATTCCCTATGGTCTCACTAAAAACAAAAACAAAAAAGAAATATCAAGGAAAAAATATAGAGAGGAATAAAAACTTCCTTGCTAATTCATATACTCTAGCAAGGATTCTTAATGCATCAAATTCTAGAACCTTTGGTGATGAAATATTATTTTCCTTACCTAATTTTCTTGCAAATAATTTGCTGGAAATTTTCGTTACTTGCCTTGAGACATTGGTGAGGAGATGTATGGTAAATAGTGAGAAAAACTTTTAGTCGTCGAGAAATGTATAAAAGAGCTATTACATCTATATATCCTCGCTAAATGACCTTCCTATATCGCAAGGAAACTTTTCCTCACAAAAGCTTCTAGTGGAGATTAGGTACTCTCTTATACATATCTGGGATAGTATTAATATTTCAGATATTGCATAGTAAAACTAGATTTATTTTACTCTATATCATCTAAATGTTAGTTTAAATTTTGAATTTTTGTTAATTAATTGAAGATATTAGTTAATTTTTGTATTATGTGTTAATATTTTAGTTATTGTTAAATATGACAAGCTTTGATTAAGATTTTAGTTAAATTGATTACTTACACTGTATAAAATTATGGAGGTTTAAATTAGAGGCTGGAAGTTGGAATAAACAAAGTATGAGGGCCAAGATGCAATTTGAGAAGAATTGAAGATTTTCTGAAAGGATGTTCATGTCGTGACATCAACATTACCAAAATTGCTTGTGTAATACTCAACTATTTAAAGTACTAAAGACATGTGATAGTAAGCATAGTTTAGAGTGTAGTTCGTAGTTTAGGTTAGATTAGAATAGAATAGCAAGACTAGACTCTCAAGTTTCACTTTCTTAATAAAAATTCTCTTTAATTCTCCTTACTAGATCTAGCTTTTAAATTTCTTAAAGAGATCTATATGTGATTACATAGTGGGTCTCTTATATATAGATTTTCTAGATGTTTTTAAGAGACTGTCTAGTTCAATTTCTTAGATCTTCTTTACTTCCATTTCAAATTTTCTTAGAGTAATTATTGTTCTAAGAAAATTTAAACTTTCATACTTAAAGTTTTCAATTCCAGACCAAGCCAAAGGATCTAACCTGTCTCTTATAGTGGGCTTAGATGTGTATAAGAAAAATCCAACTATATTTAGAATTAACCATATTTCTTTACAAATTCTATAATAGAAATGACATTTTTTTGCTTTACAAACTTTCTTTGTGTTCTCTTTGGTTAGCAGTTAATCTATTGCTCTTTACTTTTAATCGTAGTCTAGTTCAATTAGAGTAGAATCGAATACTCTTATTTACTTGCTTAGACTAGAATAGGTTAATTAGTTTCTTAGTTTTGTAGTTGCTTAATTTTATTTACTTGCTTTAGTGTAGATATAGTTCAATTTCAGTTTTAACTTGTTTAATTGCATTATGGCTTTAATTGGATTAGGATCTTTCTTCTCAATTTGATTGGCCAAACTATACAAAAGTCTGTAAGTCTCGGTAATTACTTGCTAACAATCTCCATGGGAATGATACCCAATCATTCTATACTACTTCCAATTCTATATACTTGCGGAAGTGAGGTAGAGTGCAGTTATTTAGTGAGGTTTTAGGATTACTTGTAATAATAAAACTCTACCAAAATGCTTGACTAGTTTTCACCTCCATTGCGAGCCATAATGCAATTAAACTTGTTTAGGTATTGTGCACTTTATGGGTCGTGTAGATTAGACACTATTGTTTGCTAATTTAGTTGTTAATTTTTGTTTAATTGTTTATGTTGGTTATTCTTCTTGTTGAAATTCTTGGAACTTAAATTAATTACTTGCTTTGGCTTTTGTAGTACATGGTAAGAAGAGACAAAGGACCTTTGATTTGCTTGGACAATGAAAGAGAAAAATAGTTGAGGGAAATCTAGAAGCATAATAGAGTGCAACAAGAGCTAGAGGGAATTGAAATGGTGAATGTTAACAAAATAAAAGCAATTTTACTTCATCAATGATTGAAGTAAAGTTCTGTGATTTTCATGGAATGGGTGGTTATGAAAATGGGAATGGCATGACTATGAATGGTAGACCGTTGAGAGAACATGTCGTACCAAGCTTTGACGGGGCAAATTCTAGCGCTCCACGGATGCCCGTGCAATCAAACAATTTTGAGATTATGCTTGCTCTTATACAAATGCTACCAGATCATGCAATGTTTGGGGTGGTTCTAATGAAGATTCGTATACACATCTAATGAACTGCTTGTACGAGGATTTAGGCACTTTTAAATTTAATGGTGTGCACCAGGATTGTATGAGAATGAGAGTATTCCCTTTTTTCTCTAAGAGACAGGGCAAAATCTTGGCTTCAATCTCATGCCCAAGGGATGTTTACCAAGTGGAACAAACATTGCACATGAGATTGTTGGCAAAAGATTTCCCACCTTCAAGGACTGCCAAATTCCTGAATGAGATTATCTCCTTTAAGCAAGATGTTGGTGAAAGCTTAGGAGAGGCTTGGGAATGGTTTAAGGATATCCTAAGGAATTGTCCTCATCATGCGATTGCATTATGGCTTCAAATCAAACCTTCTACAATGGATTGACATAAGAGATGAATCAATAGTAGAAGCCTTCGCCAATGGTTCCATATCCTACAAGACACGGAGGAAGGTGAAGAATTGAGGAATAGGAAGGCTTACAACCATTATTATCTTAGACCAGGTGACACTCTTATACACATCTAATTGTTTATAATGTTGGTTGCATTGCGGAGTATTGAATTTGAATATGCAATATGGAATATTGCTTCAACAAAGTATGTTTATAAATGTGAAGAACAATGTTGTAAAAGTGAAGGAGAACTTAGAGAAATCGAGTGCTGTGATTGTAATATCCTCTTTTCCAACCCAACCAACTATGATGTGTGATTTTGTGGGGGTAGACATGCAAATGGGCAGTGTGAAATGCCTTACGATTTCAATGAGCAATTCAACTGTGTGTTTAATCAATCATCTTTTCCAAGGAACCCACCCGAGCACATCTGAACATATATAATCCCCCTTGGAAGATTTAGGAACATATATAATCCCCCTTGGAGGAATCATCCCAACTTTTCATGGTGCAATACAAACAATCAATCCAACTCTTCCTATCAACCAAATCCCCTACCTCAAAACTTCCACAACCAAGCTTCAAGTTTCTCATCTAGACCCTATCAACCCGTACACCAAAGAAATTTCCAATCCAACTCTTATCAATCTTCCTCTAACCTTCCATCTCAAAATCAACAACCAAGGCCTCCATTCCAACATACAAATTCTTCCCAACCTTTGTATAATGACCAATTTGCTCCAAGAGAGAATGTATGTGAAGATGGTCGGAAAAGGAAGGCGGAGTATTTGAGAATGTGTATAAGAGACTGCTCGGATAAAGAAGAACGAATGAGAGATTATGAAAATTTGAGTGCTACAACTAGGAATTTGGAGATTCAAGTTGGACAATTGGCTAGGCAACAAAATAAGAGACCAATGGGGCTTTACCTAATGATAATGTTCCAAATCCAAATGAGTAATTCCATGTTATATCCTTAAGGAGCGGAAGGGAATTGGTCATGCCAATGGAAAAGAAATAAGTTCACAAAGAAGAAGTTGAGAAGTATAACTCCAAGATAAATTGAAGAGCATATCATCATGAAGAGATGATGAAAACAAAGCAAAAAAGGAGGAAATCCAGGAGTCTCTTATACAATCAAATGTGAAGAGCCCTTGAACTTGGAACCTTTAGTAATATCACATCACCCTAGAACTTATACATAGCATCCATATTCTTCAAAGATAGAGAATTTCATATTTTTTTGACATGTTTAAAAACAATAATGTGAATATTTCATTGTTTCATGTTCTCACTAAGATGCCTAATTAAGAGCGGTTTATGAAATATCTATTGGCAAGAAAGCGAAAGTGCCAATGACGAGAAAGTATGCCTTGATGCCAAGTGTAGTGCCATTATTCAAAGAAGACTACCCCTTAAACTCAAAGATAACTGTAGTTTCTCAATACTAGTGAATATTCGAGGAGAAACGTTTCATCAATCACTTTGTGATTTTGGGCAAGGTTAAATATTATGCCAAAGGTCATCTATGACAAGTTAGGGATACAACATCAAGTCACCTAATATCAGACTCTAATTGATGGATTTATCCAAAGAAAACCGTATGCCGTATTGGACGATGTGATTGTCTCAAGTTGAAAAATTAGTGTTATAAGAGAGAATTCAACTTTCCTTTGTTAACATCAATTAATGAGTGGGCAACTTGACAAGAATGGCCATCCTTGTCAATAGCCCCTGCATTACTTGATGTTAACAAAGGAAAGTTGGCTCTACAAGTTGAAAATGAAACGTATTGAATTTCATGTATTTGACTATAATGACAATTCCACTTTTAAGAGACAAACCCTAACCAACATCTTCAATTCTTTCATTGCTATCATTTACCATTGAAGAGCAAAATGAATTTAACCAAGACAATTCACTCAAGCATGTGTTGGAAATAAAAGAGATACAATATATGATTTGAAAGAAAAACCACTCGATAAAGGTTGCGATGTGACAAAGGATCAAGAAATTAGTGCAAGTGATGGGAAAATCTGTGATGGTAAAAAGTTGAAAAGTCACAAAAAGAAAAAAAAATAGTTTGAGAAACAATTGGAGGTGTTAATTAGTACACTAGTGATGGCTAAGGTTTGGAAGAAAGGACTTGTGCATGAGAAACCCATTCATGCTACCAGCCACTGTTCTAAGCACTCTCTAATACAAACCTAGGAAAAGGCTTTTGTTTTCCTCAAGAGTTTGGAATGCACACCCATGCCATAGTCAAACCAGTGACTATAAAAGAACACTTAGAGGGAAGCAATCCAAGTTTTTAATTTAGTGGGTTTTTATTTCTTTCGGTTTGATTTTTAATAATATAATATTGAATACTGATCTAAATGAACAATGGTTACGAGCCTTCTCTTATACACATCTAGATGTGTATAAGAGAACTCAATAAATAGTTTCAAAAAATGAGTGAAAAATGTCATCTAAACTTCATATTTTGATGTTTTTAGGTTGTACATGGACTTGAAGAAAAGTGTTGAAGAGAGGAGAAATTTTGGCTAAGTGTCAAAAATACACTTTGCAGAAGTTCAGGTCCATGTCGCAACATAGATTTTCCATGTCGTGACATCGACCTCAAACTTCTAGAGGGTATTTTGGTCATTTGGGCCAAGTCGTGACATGGAAATACATATCACGATTTCAACTTAAAACTTCTATATGGTTTTGAAAAATTTTCCCGAGTCGAGATCGCAACATACATTCTCTATGTCGCGACATCGACGCATATGCGAGGAGCACAGAACTAGGCCAATTCAAGACATGGAATTGTCCATGTCGCGACATGGAGTCACGCATTGACAATTGAGATCATTCCATGTTGCAACATGGAAAACTCCATGTCGCAACATCGACACGATCAGAACCTAAATTTTAAAAAGACTCTTTTTCTCTTTCTCTGAATTTCTTCATCTTTTCCAAGCAATACCCATACATGCTCTTCAAAACTTCAAATTTTCTCAACTTCTCCTATTTTCTTCCATAAAATCCCTTCTAAACATCCTAATTCACCACACAATTTTTCTACATCACCTTTCGAGCATTAAAGAGGAACAGGTTTGGACATGGAATGATCTCAATTGTCAATGCGAAATAAGAAATAAAATTACATTACAGCACTAGATGTAAAGCTTGTACAAGTCGAAAATTTTTAATGCTTATTTGTTAAATTGGTTGATAATTTCTGTGAAAAATGACAAGAGGTATATGTGGGAGTGTTGAGAGGACGGCAAGAATGATAAGTAGAGGGGCCGGTTCAAGAAAAAGTAAAGTCGGTGAAGGGACGAGTAGAGAAAGGAAAGTTGGCCAGCCTAATGGGGGTAGTGTGCAAGTAGAACCTCAATAGGGATAGTATGAAGAGGATCTAGGAAGCCTATAGACATTAGATTCTTATACACATCTAGAAAGATTCAATACTCCAATTGATCCTAGGTGTACACATCTTGTGAAAGAATTTCATTTCCACCTTTGTATTATTTGAGGATGGGAAAGTGAGAGTCCAGGGGGTATTGGTTGATTTCAGTTCTAAATTGATTAATTCTTTCTTTAACATACCTCATGTGCATTCTAATAAGTATTCAACATTTTTGAATAATGACATGAAGAATATGGATGCTATTAGAAGTTCTATTTGTGATGTGAATGTGGATTGGGTTTGGAGCACTCCAAGTAACGCAAAATTAAAATTTCCTTGTCGTGGACTCTCACTTGTGGCGAAATTGTGGTTTTATTTCATTAGTTGTCAAATTTGGGGTTCTAATTCCTTGAGCTATATTTCCAGATAAAGTGTTGTTGGTTTATGCGATTGTAACAGCAATACCAGTGGATGTTGGCAAACGGGTCGGGAGACCTCTTTACGCACCCAATGTAATCCACTATTTATGTATAGTTGTAGGATGGCAAATTTACCCGCGAGCCAATCAATTCAAAATCTCATATAGATGAGCATAGGTTTAAGAGATGGTACTCGAGTATGAGAATTACACATTTCATGGATTTAAGTGTAAGTAAGTAGTTCTTTTGCAACATAAAGCCTGTACAACATTTATGGTGTTCCCAGAAGTCGCCCCAAGTGGTACTAAATTTTTGGGAAATTTTATTTGAAATATTGTTTTTGATCAAATCACCAACATTATTTTGTTAGTTGATTTATTTTTCAGAAAAAGTAGGTTAAATGAAATAGAAAAAATTGGGACATAGTGTTTGCATAGGGAATGTTCTTCTAATTTGTGAATAATTGATATTTCGAGATCAATTTTCATCGTTTCACTCCTTCTTCTTGGTTTAGGTCGTCTCAAAAAAATTTGCTGCTAGTAATAAGGCGAGTACGAGATTCTAACATGTATTCATGTTTTTTCTCTGAATTAAGCGATTAGAAGTTACATTTTAGTATACCAATAAGTTAAGAAGGAAATGTTTGTAAAACTTATCATTGTTCTCATACTACTTATTCCTAATTGGAGGCATATTCCCAAAATTGTGTGGCATATGTGATAAGCTCACATGTTGTATATTTCATGTGTCGTTTACCTCTATTTTCATGTACTTTGAGCAATAATTGAGTTAATTATGAGCTTAAATATTTTATTTTTAGTTTGTGTAGGTCTTGGATGAAAATGAGCCAAAAACACCAAAACGTTGGAGAAAAATTGAAAGGATGGAAAATGTACACCGGTAGGGAGCGAATTTGGACACTATTCAGTATTTTGATCATACCTTTCTTGTCCCACTCTAATTTAGGTGATTCAAGATGCTTTGGAGAGCTAAGATAAAGAGACACAACTTTCACGTTTTGAGTTTTTCGAAATTCCAGCATGATTGAGGTCGAAATCAAGGTGGAATGTAAAGCTAGCATTCTGTCCGTTGTGCATGTGCACAAGGGAAAGCTTGTGCATATGTGTTGGCTGAGAAAAAAAACGGTTCCTTCTAAAATTTGCGGGTTGCGCATGTGTGTGCGTCCAGTGGCTGGTAGCATGAATTTCTTGTTTTGGAAGTTTTCTCCACACAGTTAGACTTCTTATTTAGTTTTAACGCATAGGGATTATCTTAGGGGCCTTAAACCATTATGTATCCCTAAAAAGAAAAAAAATAAGAGGGTCTTAGCATAACATGTAGCCTTTCTTTAGATTAGACATTAGAATAGAATTTTCTTAGATTAGGGCATAGGGTTTTATTCTTCTTGTTGAAGAGTACAAGTTCCATCAATATTTCATTCCGGCTACATTATTGAATTTGATTTCTTGATCTATATGTAATTTAATTTTATTTCTTATTTCAATTCCATAGTTCTAATATAATTTTGCTACGATTTATTTTTCTATTTCATTAGTTTAAGTTTGCTCTTATGGTAAATTTTATTGCTTTTTCTAGTTTTAATTAGTTTGGTATTTTTTTTCAATTTCTAGTAGTTAATGGTAGAACAAAATCCTTGCAATTGAAGCTTCAAGCTGGTTCTTAAGTTTTGAACCTAGTACTTGACCAATAGTTGTCGTGAGAATGATCCTTACTTACTCGATCTACAAACTGACCTCGTATCCTTGCGCGATTATAGGTATTGATTACGGTTAATAAGGCTTAATGTCTGTCTCTTATACACATCTAGATGTGTATAAGAGACATTATACCGAACAAGTTTTTTGTGCCGTTTCGAGGGACTATTTTTGGCACAATATTAGGTATACGAAACCTTACTAGATTAGACTTTTTATTTTCTTTTAATTATCTACGGTTTGTTTAAGTTCTTTTCCATTTTTCTTTTGGATTTCCACATCTAGATATTGTATATTCTTGTCCTTACCCATACACTATTTACTTATCATTCATCCAACCAACTGTAAGTCTGATGATTTGGACATTCAATGAACTATATCCAGAAATCGCTGAAAACTACAAGAATCTAGCCAAGGGGAAAATTTAATGGAGAATCTGAATTAGAATGTTGGAAATGAAGAATAAGTAGCGGGTAACAATGGCAATGGAGGCAATGCTAATCACCAACTCCATAGAGATTATTCTATACCAAATTCATAAGGGGCGACTTCTAGGATTGCCCAAATACTCGTACAGGCTAATAACTTCGAGATCAGGCCAGTTTTGATTCAAATGCTCTAAACCCACGCTATTTTTTGAGGTGGGCCAAACGAGGAAACCTATGCTCATCTAATGAATTTTGAAGAAGTCATTGACACATTCAAATACAACGGGGTACATCCCGATTGTATTTGAATAAGAGCTTTTCTGTTATCTGTATATGATAGGGCGAAGGCTTGGTTGCAATCATTCCAACAAGGTATCTTCACGATGTGGAATCAACTAGCACAAGAAATTTTGGCCAAGTACTTCTACCATCAAGAACCGCAAACCACCGTAATGACACCACATCATTCCTTCAAATCACTGGAAAAACTTGAGTGAAGCATGGGAGCGTTTCAAAGAACTACTCGAAAGTGTCTCGCATCATGCCATTCCATTGTGGCTACAAGTAAAGACATTCTATAATGGATTATTTCCGTAGACGAGATTGATCGTCGATGCAAGCACTAGAGGCGCTTTCCCTCTTAATACTCAGGAAGAGGCACAAGAGCTGCTAGAAAGAATGGCATCAACGAATTACTATCATGGCACAATCACTCCTTTCGTTGGGAAACAACAGTAAGTCCAACAAGTTAATGCCCAACAAGGAGGTACAATTAATATCAACCTGTCTCTTATACACATCTAGATGTGCATGAAGAGACAGGATCACCAACGTGACAAATCAACTGGAGAATTTTCCTTTCAGTTTGGTGAACTCTAGGCAATTTTTCACCTCAAATAATTCTAACTTGTGATTTTTGTGGAGAAAACCATCAAAATGGCCTTTGCGAAATGCCTATGCCACACGATGAGCAAGTCCAATTCATTGCCAATCAGAATTCTTGATCAAGGAATCCGCCTAGTTCTTAATCTATCTTGGCACACCATCCAAATTTTTCCTGGACAAATCAAAATAATGTTCAAAATCCATCCTTCCAACCATCACAGCCACAATCTAATTTTTCCAATCAAGCTTCATCTTCCCAACCATATCAGCAACCTCGTCATAGGAATTTCTGAAACTTTCCATCTCAACCAAATAACTCATAACAATCTCCATCTAGAAGTATAAGAGACTTCAAAATTCTAATTATCCTCCACATGTAAATCATGACCAACCTAATGAGGATAACTTGAGAAAGGATTTCGAGAACTTACGGAGGGATTATGAGAATCTGAGAGCAACCATGAGGAACTTGGAAATGGAAATAGGACCATTCTTGCAGCAAAATAATGAGACAGATATGCAGACATTGCCAAGAGACACTATTCCTAACTCAAGGGATAGCACTTTCATGGGAACGATCACAAGTGCAAGCAATTACTTTGAGGAGTGATAGAACTATGGAGTCGAGGAAAGTCAATGAGAAGGATGCAAGGACTGCGAAAAATAATGAGGCAACTACATCGGGATCCAGGCACCCAAGAGTAGTGTTGATCAAGAATTAACTAAAGGCAAGGTTCTTATCCAACAAGGTGACACAAAGGACCTCTCTACTGTACTCGGTAAGTAGGTAAGTATTCCTTTCCCTCAAAGGACAAGGGAGGATGAGAAAACAAGAAATTAAAGAAATTTTTGAAAATTTTCAAAAAGATTGAAATTAACATTCCTTTTATTGAGGCCATTGAAAACATGCCCAGCTATGCCAAGTTTATGAAGAAAATTTTATCAAGCAATAGGAAACTAATGGGGAATGATATTTTGTACTTCAAGGAAGCATTCAGTGCTATAATTCAAAAGAAACTTCCCCCTAATTTTAAGGATCCTGGCTTATTTTCCATCCCATGTGAGATAGTAGGAGTGACATTCAAAGAGGCCTTTGTGATTCGGGAGCCTCCATCAATCTTATGCCTCATTCCATTTGCAAGAAATTGAACAGATGAGGACTCAAACCAACAAATGCCACTCTTCAATTGGCGATTAAAGTGTAACGCAACCAGATGCGATGGTCGAAGACCTTATCGCGCAAACTAGGCAACTGGCTAATGGTACGGACACATTTAGAGTTCTATATGTGGAGGAAGATGTGGTGACTCCTTTAATTCTCAGAAGACACTTTTTGGTCACCGAACAAGCCATCGTTGAGGACAAAGTTGGAAATTTACAGTATAGAGTCAATGATGACATTGTGCCATTTAATGTTTTTTATTCTTTTAAATTTCTGCCTGAATATGATAATGTAATAAGTGTTGATATTATTGATGATTTAGTTATAGACTTTTACAGGAAATCTATCACAAAAGAGACCAAAGACATAGAAAACTTCCATGAAGACGCGATGGACTCTAGTGAACAAGAAAGCACTCAAAATGGAGGACTTGGAGAAAGTAGAAGAGGAAAGAAAATTGGATAGTAAAGGTAATGGAGGGTCTCTAACCAACAAACCCCCCAAGGTTGAACTCAAACCACTTGCTTCTCATCTTAAATATGTTTTTTCTTGGAGAACATAATACATATCCTGTCATTCTGAGTGTTTCACTTTCAGACATTGAATTAAGTAAATTGATTTTTGTTCTTAAAAAACACAGCGAGACAAATGTATAGAGCATTGAGAAAATAAAAGGAATAAGCCCTTTGGTATGCATGCACAAAATACTCCTTAACGATACCTACAATCCAATCAAACAACCTCAAAGAAGGTTAAATCCAAGATTAAAAGAGGTAGTTAAAGAGGAGCTTTTGAAATTGGTAGACGCCAAGGCCATTTATTCCATAAGTAATAGTGAATGGGTAAGTCCAACTCAAGTAGTTCCAAAGAAAGTGGGGAATATGGTAGTTTCAAATGAAAAAAATGAATTAATTCTCTCTAGATTTGTGATTTCTACAAGGTAGCGGATGTGCATTGACTATAGGAAACATTAATGAAGCCATTAGGAAAGATCATTTTCCTTTGCCGTTTATTCATCAAATGCTTGAGGGTTTAACTGGACATGCATATTAGTGCTTTCTTAATGGTTATTCAGGGTATTTTCAAATTTCCATTACCGCTAAAGATCAAGAGAAAACTACTTTCACTTATCCATATGGAACTTTTGCTTACCGCGTATGCCTTTTGTATTGTGTAATGCTCCAAGCACTTTCCAACGATGCATGCTTTCTATTTACCATAACATGATTGAGAAGTTTATTGAGATTTTGATGCATGATTTCAGTGTCTTTGGCGACTCTTTTGATTCTTGCTTCTATTTTAGAAAGATGTGAATCTACCAACTTGGCACTAAATTGGGAAAACTGTCAAATTGGTTAAAGAAGGAATTGTGTTAGGCCATTGAATTTCTACTAAGGGCATTGAAGTTGATAAGTCTAAAGCAGAAGTCATTGAAAAAAAAAAAATTTCTTTGTAGTCTGCATCCCTTATGTACTTTGTTGCAACAAGATATGCCTTTTGTTTCTAATGATAAATGTTTGTCTGCTTTTGAGGATTGAAAAAATTCTGATCAGTGACACCAGTCATAGTCACTCCGAATTAGCATTTGCCTTTTGAATTAATGTATGATGTGAGCGACTATGCCATGGGGATGGCTTTATAATAAAAGGAAGATAGAGTTTTGCATGTGATTTACTATGCTAGCATCATTCTCAATGAAGCTCAAATGAATTATTTTACTATAGAAAAAGAATTGCTGGCAGTAGTGTTTGCATTTGATAAGTTTAGGTCACATCTTATAGGTAATAAGGTGATTGTTCACAAAGATCATACGGCTCGTAAATACTTATTGACCAAAAATCGATGCAAAACCTAAACTAATTGGGTGGATTTACTATTGGAGGAATTTGAGCTGAAAGTGGTAGATAAGAAATGAGTGAGAACACGGTAGTGACTACCCATCAAGATTAGAGCAGTTAAAGCTGGAACTAGGTGAGGAGTTTCCGATCAATGAGACCTTTCTAGAAGAGAACTTGATGCAAGTGGACAGTAGTACACCTTGGTATAAGGATATTGTTAATTTCCTCATGGCCAAGGTAATCCCCCAACTATGCACTCTAATCGGTGGGGAAAGTTCCTTTCGGAGATCAAATACTACATCTTGGATGATCCTTATCTATATCGCAGATGCAAAGATCATCGATCCAGAGATGCATTCGGGAGAGGGATATCCAAAGTTTCGTATATCACTGTCACTCTTCACCGAAGAAGGCACCATAGTTCTTAAAGGACGGTGGCAAAAATTCTTTAGAGTGGGCTTTATTGACCTATATTATTCCGAGATGCAAGAGACTTTGTACTAAAATGTGATGAATGTCGACGTGTTAGTAACCTACATCTAGAAGAGATGAAATGCCTATGAACAATATATTAGGTTGCGAAATTTTTGATGTATGGGCATTGATTTCATGGGCCGTTTTTCACAATCGCATAACAATAGATTCATTCTTGTAGCGATGGATTACGTGTCTCAAATAGGTGGAAGATGTGACACTACCAACCAATGATGCTCAAATAGTAGTGAATTTTATGATAAAAGACATTTTTGCATGGTTTGGTGTTTCGCGAGCAATCATAAGTGACGGAGGATTGCACTTCAAAAATTATTTATTTGAATCCGTCTTGTCCAAATATGGAGTAACCTTCAAGATATGCCCAAGCATATCAGTCACAAACTTCTGGGTAGGTAGATGTGTTCAATCGGGAGTTGAAACACCTGTCTTTATACACATCAAATTTCCCAACTCTGCCTACTTTCTCCAAAAATATGCTAGTTGATATAGGACAATCCTTTGTTTTCCAATTGGAACATCTCCTTATCGATAGGTCTATCTTCAGGATTCTTGTTATCTTCTAGTGAAAATTGAGCACAAGGCATATTGGGCAATCAAAAGTCTAAATTATGATTTGAAGGAGGCTGGAGAAAAAAGGCTTCTCGACTTGAACAAATTTGATGAATTTCGAAGACAGACCTATGACAATGCAAAATTTTACAAGGAGAAAACAAAGGATTGGCATGACAAGCATATTTTTGGGAAAGAATTCAAAGTCGGGAACATGATTTTATTGTACAATTCAAGACTAAGGTTATTCCCTAGAAAATTGAATTCTACATGGTCCGGACCATTTGTGGTAGTGCGAGTGTTCTGGTATGGTTCAGTGGAACTTAACGGGAGTCAAGGAACTTCAAAGTGAATGGTCACTGGGTGAAGCACTACTATGGCAGAATTATCCATGAGGAACAGGAAATCATTCACCTCGCCAATGCTTGATCTCATGCGTCGATGTCGAGCCTAAAATTATAAACAAGGGCGCTGCGTGGGAGGAAACCCATGTCTTTTTATAATTTGCACGTGCGCATGAGTACGAGAAGCACAATTCTTCCTGACTCATGCACATGTGTGAGTGCGCCCTGTGCGTGTGCGCATGCAATATCTGTCTCTTATACACATCTAGATGTGTATAAGAGACATTTCCCTCTTTCTTTATAAATTTCTCTCAACCCCAAAACTTTTAACCCTCAACCTACTTATTTTTTTCATCAATCCACATCAAGATTGCTTCAATTTTGCAAGCATAAACACCATTGAGGTATGATATTCATTCAATTCCTTCAACTTCTTCTTGGGGGGTTAACACATTGCATTGAAGCGGTTTTAACACATCTTCAGTTGTGTTTATGCTTTGTTCAAAATATGCTTGGATGTTACAAGTACAAAATTTTGTCTCTGATTAGCTGAATTGGGATTAGTTGTGTGAATCTTATACATAGAAAAATTCTCTATTTGTTCATGCATTACCAAATGTTTGACGAAATGTCTCAATGAGGAAAATTGTTAAACCCTTTGCTATTTGTGGACAACTTTGATTCAATGGACTTTTCATATATCATATAATTACTCGCTATTCAATTTTTTTGTAAATAACAAGGGATTTAGGACTATTTTGGTTCAAAATATGCATAGCTTAGTATAGGTGTTCTCATGTGTGATTTGCGATTGTGAATACTAAGTTTCATTTTAGTTTGAGGGTGCATAATGCAATAATTGTGGGGTGGCTTGTTATTTACGTGTGTTCCATCTAATAGCATATTTTTCTCTTTAGTACAGATGTGTATAAGAGACAGCTACTATGAAGGATCAACTAATCATTTCCCTGAACAAAGACATCTATACTCCTCTAGTAGTACAAATGCTAGATAAAATCCAAGAGACAGCCCCAGTACTCTTTGAATGGCTGACGATTTGAGACAAAAATATGGAGTTGACTGATATCACAAATTTTATTTGCTTCGAAGATGTAGAATGGACAAAGAGTACTGGGGAAGGTGCCTAGTATTTTGATGTCCACTAAGCTTCAGCTAGTTTGTTTTGTCTGGTTTAAATTTATTTCTTCTCGTCTCCTCCTGGTAAGTCATCGAACTCCTGTCACTTAGGAGCGAGCCAAATTATTAAATGCAATCGCTTTTGGTCGACCGATGGATGTAGGCCACTTGATTAGCCAGGACCCAGCTCGACGCAAGTGTGCAAATTGCTTATGCCCTGTGGCTTGTGATTCCCGCATATAATTACCCACCCTATTTCAAATATGATTTAGTTGTGATAAGACCCAACCTTTGAAAAGTTGAAACCCGATAAGCTTAGAGCACTGGAGGGTGGGGCCAAAACTTCAATTCTATAGACCCCTGTCAAGCTTTTACATCAACTAGACAAACCAGAGCAAGACATAGTTAAGAGGAGATGCTTCAATAGAATTTTGCGAGCAAAGGTGCTGCGCCACCACTTTGATAAGTTTGTTGCCATAGCATGAGTGACAAGAACGATGGAGGCTCGATATCTATCCTGGGAGTGTGGGGAGGATTCGTTCTACCTTTCCACCTTTTCTCCCTTTTTCGTAAGAGCTAGCTTTCTCTGATGATGAGTCCTGATTTCATCTTGTGATTGATGCAACTTAGGAATTTGTCTTGTAGATAAACTTACTGATCTTTGTCATTTACCTTAGGATGATTTCATATTATTTCCTAATCACTTTCTTTGTTTTGGTATTTGTGTATGCTCATAAGGGATTACGTTTCCTATTCTTGTGAAGTTTCTTATGATCACAATGTCTTCATGGGTGCAATTTTTGTTTTTTGTTTCAGAGCCTATGACAAGTTCACACTCCTCTCATGGATATTTTTTACGGGATTCACTACACCAACTGTTCTACATTTCCAGAGGAGCTTCTTCTTTCCCTCTTTATGCTTTTATTTTATGTCTGAAGAATTTTTTTGAAATTTCCTGGAAATTGTGCACATGCGCACCAATTGGTGAAATAAAAATTTCTCAATGTAAGATCTTGATTTTCTTCATGAGAAGAAAGAAGCTAAACTCATCTTAAGTGAGTAGTCGATGTTAATAATTTCTTTGCATGATTTCTAAGAATTTTTGAGTACTCATAGCCATAGAATATTTTAGTTTTGACACTTAGAGATAAATATGTAAACTCATTCATGTTACACATGAACTTGCTTTATTACATTTTCAAAGCGAATATTATAGACATTAATTTAGTTTAAAGATGAGGATAGAGCATTTCTTTGGATGTTTGAGCCTTTCAAGCTAACATTATTTAAATTCTTTATCCCTAGTACCTATTTGAGCCTTAATGGTAATGAATGGAGAGAAACACTATTCACTTTCTTTCATTAAAACTCATTTTACTGCCTTGATGAGCAAAATATTTTTTTGAATTTCTAACCTAAATATCCCTTAACGAGTTTATTGTATGTTGGCACTACCTGTCAACCTGTCTAGTATCCGTATTGGGGATGGACATGAAAAAAATGATAAATAAATGTTCATGAAAAAAGTTGGCATGTTGGGTTAGAATTAAAGAATGAAGACTTTTTGTTTGTTGTATGACATTTTTATTAGTGTTTATTGATTAAGTGTGGGGTTATTTCTTGAAGGATTGGTATTTAATGTGTTAGAGAGGAAGTTTTGTTTTGATGTGCTACCAGCATTAGATGTGTAAAAGATCCTTCTTTGTCTTGTGATATCCTTCTCCCTAGCTTGAGTAGCCAATCTGTAGCACAACTATGTAAAGCCTGTTCTTATTTACATCTAATGTGTACCAATACAACAATCGTCTATACTATGGAGATATATAATCAAAGTGAGCTATGGGGTATTTAGAAAAATTCTACTAGTTCGCATGATTTGATTTGAATATCTTGTGTATAAGAGTTTTTATTGAATCATTCTATATTCACACACACATGCTCGATATCATATTTTGGATTTTATTAGCATTTGAACTATTGAGTTCTTAGATTACTTCTAATGATGGCATGATTCTTGATTATTCATGTGGACAATTGTTGAGATGTGTTGGGTGCATTTGTGATGAACTTATCTATTTTTATTTTATTTTTGCTCGAGGATGATCAAAAGCTAAGCATGGGGTATTTGATAAGCTCATAAATGTTTTATATTTCATGTATCGTTTACCTTCATTTTCATGTAATTTGAGAAACAATTGAGTTAATTATGAGTTTAAATGTTTTATTTTTAGTTTGTGTAGGTCTTGGATGAAAAAGGAGCAATAAGACCTAAAAGTTGGAGAAAAATCGAAAGGAAGCAAAACGTACGCCACTAGGGAGTGAATTTGGACAATGTTCGGTATTTTGGTCATAACTTTCTTGTCTGATCTCGAATTTAGGTGATTCAAGATGTTTTGAAGAGTTAAGATGAAGAGCTACAACTCTTGTACTGTTAAGATTTTCCCAAATTCTAACAGCATCAAGATTGAAATCAAGATGGAATTTAAAGCTGGCAATCTGTCCATCGTAGGCCAAGAAAGGAAAACTGTTGCTTCTGGAATTTGCACACTTGCGTGAGCTGGGTCTGCGCATGTGTGCGCGTCCAGTGCCTGGTAGTGTGATTTCTTTATAATATTTGTACTTTGAGAAGAAATGATATTTTGAATGGATAAAACTAAAATGTTTAAGAATTCTAATGCTTGGAGATTTGAAATTTTAAATAGTAAATGAACATGTATTTTTTTAGAAAATTCGGAAATTTGAATTGACTCATTTAACTACTTCACTTATCATATAGTATTGAAAGTTCCTTTAAAGATTTCTTATTTGTTCTAAGTATATCCATAACTCATCAAGTGTTTTATCAACCTTGCTGGTTTTGTTTTGTTTAGTTGATAGTAGGGTTCTTTTTATTGTTTGTTTTGTTCGAGACTGAAAAAAAGGTAGGTTTGGGAGTGTGATAAATCTAGTAAACTAGACATATTTTACTCTAAATCATGGCATTTGTTAATTTAAATTTCAAATTTTGGTTAATTAATTGAAGATATTAGTTAATTTTCATATTATGCGTTGCTATTGTTAAATATGATAAGTTTTGATTAGAATTTTAGTTAAATTGATTATTTTATTGGTTTAATATATGATGTAGATCTAAATAACATCTAGATGTGTATAATAAACAAAGTAAGAAAGCCATTGCAATTTGCTAAGAAGAATTGAAGATTTGTTGAAAATGGCGTCCATGTAAACATCAACTTTGCCAAACTGCGACATGAACTCGCTTTCAACATATTAATAATGGCAGTTTTTTAATATTCCATCAGCCAATTCCTTAATCTTGCCTTGTCTAATACTCTACTATTTAGGGTACTAGAGCCACGTGATACTACACATAGTTTAGTGTGTAGTTAGTAGTTTAGGTTAGATTAGAATAGAATAGCAAGACTTGATTCTCAAGTTTCACTTTTTTAGTACAAATTCTCTTTAATGCTCCTTTACATCTATCTTTTAATTTCTTGCAAGTTTAGATTTTAATTACATATTAGTAGTAGGTTAATCTTTGACTTTAAATAGATATAATTTTTAATTGCTTTCTAGTTTAAATTCTTAGAAATCTCTTTACTTCCATTTCAAGTTTTCTTAGAGTAATTAGTGCTATTACACCTAGTACTTTCTAATACATAGCATAAATTCAAAAAAAAATATTTTGCTCATCAAGGCAGGTCATTATTCCAAAATCCAAAAATATCTAGATACCAAGCAATAAAAATTATATCTTGAAAGTCTAGAAATGATATCTTCCTACTTTACAATCTTTCTTAACTAAATCTTTAGTTAGGACACTTAATCAATTGCTCATTACTTTTAATCGTAATGTAGTCCAATTAGAGTAGAATTGAGTGAACTCTTATTTACTAGCTTTCATTAGAATACGTTAATTAGTTTCTTAATTTTGTAGTTGCTTAAATTTAAATACTTGCTTTAGCATAGATATAGTTTAATTTTGATTTTAGCTTGTTCAATTGCATTATGGCTTTGAATACATTAGAATTTTCTTCTCAATTTGATTAGTGTAACTATACAAAAATCCAAAAATTTGGTACTTGTTTGTCAACAATCTCCGTGGGAACGATACCCACTCATTCGTACTACTACCAACTCCGTGTATTTGGGGAAGTGAGGTAGAGTGCAGTGATTCACTGAGATTTTATCATTACTTGTTTACACGGAGTTTGACCTCTACCTAAAACCTTGACAACCTACCAAGTATTTTCTCCAATCACCTTTACCAATCCACAGTTTGTTATTTTTGAAGTCCCAAATCATTATTTTTAAATTAAAAGTATTGTCTTTGCCAATTCTAAACTCTACTAAAGCAATAGGGGAAATGATACAAGACTTACCAATACTCACTATGCAAGTATAACTTTGAATATACACCCCATAATAGATGATCAACTATAACCGTTAGGAGGATCTATTTGGTTCAGTATTCTACTTAGGAAATGGAATGGAAAACCATTGAAATACATTTTCGAGTGTTTGATTGAAAAAGAAAATACAGTACCAAAAAAATCAAGGAAAACATTAGGAAAATTAAAAAATTATTTTGCCAAAAACTTAATAGGAAACCTAGAAAATGCGAAAGATAGTTGGATAAAGAAAAATTAATTAAATAAACTTTGTGTGAGGATCCGGTACCTATTCAATAAACCATATATACTATGTGTTGTACAGATGAGTAACCATAACCTGTAAACTATATATACCTCACTACTTTCCGATAAATGGGCGAACCCTTTACTTGTTGTTTACATTGGGTCAATACAAAAACAAAAACTATCCTATTACACAGTTCCTGACAGAACAACGCCGTCTACAAGCAATAGAAATCATCCCTTATCCCTCATCTCTTATCTTTTTCCGGCTATAGTTAACAGTGGGCTACTCTTGCTGTCCGGCGGATGACTTCCCTCTTACACAAGACTCTGTTGCTAAGGAAACCAATTGGTCAACTTTGGATGGAAATCTTTTCAGAATTTATCAATTGATTAACATTATGTTTTCAACAAGAGTGACGTCTGATCAAAATATATGTAAATTACTGATTGGGAAATATTTTGATCCCTAAAAAATTTTAATTTTTTGATTGGCTGGAATTATTTGTGATCAGAAATACGGAGAAGAGAAGAATCTACATAAAGCAATTAATGAAGTAGCCAAAAGAAATGTCATTGCTTCTGTTACAGTTTTTTATTTATTTTTCAATGATGGTGCTTACGATTTTGTTTGTATTTGGAATTTTTACCAAACTCCAAAATGCTAAAAATTCCAAATTTTGATAATTTAGTGAATTTACTCACATGATTTAGAGTAAACATCTTGAATCAGTGTACTAGAGAGATCAGACTTAAAGTTACTGTAAAGGAATACAATCTAGATCTTAATAATAGTAAAGATTCTATTCTAACAATGACAATAATATCGTAAAGTCCATACTAGGAAAAATGAATCAGATAACACATGGGATATCTTTATATTATAGGAATCAGTTCAAAATTTAATAAATTATGCATGATGGAATATAATACATGTCAACATTTGATGAGGTTCCTGTTGTCTTACTAGAAGTTTTGAAGGGGAAAGCTTTAACTAGTAGTATATGCCACTGCCTTAGGAAAACAATTGGATACAAAGCGTGAATGAGGACTCTATTGAGAGCACAAGGAAGAACCATGGAGGGTTGAAACTTGAAAAGCATCTTGAGTACTAGCCGAAATCCAAAATTCTATTCTACTGTTATAATGAATAAAATCCAAATTGATTACTTTGACATTTTTATTAGGATTGGAAGATTTAACAGTAAGGCTAGTCATTGAATTTGCTTTGGATCCATAATGAAAGATGATAGCCAGTGAAAAGTGACCTGTATAAGTAGCTCGAAAGACTACAAACATAGATTGTTGTTTCTGCGGTTGTAATGTTTTCTGGTTTGAATTTGCTGCTCACTGGTATTTCTGCTAACATCTAATTTAGTTGCAGTTTCTATTACAATGATGAATTTTCATTTCATTCATTGAGGCATTTAACAGTCTAGTTGTGAATGTGTTGAAATATTTACGTAGGTGGTAAAAAAAACAATACTTCATAATTTAATCCATGGCAATACGATTTTGTCTATTAATTTATGTTTTGGGTAGATTGGGTAATTTGGTTTTGTACTAGTCTACCTATGATATTTGATGTCTCTCAAATCCGTTTTTGGTGTTGAACACTCCCCAACACGGTTTGATGGAAATAGCAGTTCCAAAGCTTATCTTGAAGCAGTCTCAAATGTCATTCATTTGTTAACCAAAGATATGTCCGAGACTTCTTAAGTTCACTGAACTACTATATTTACTTACATTGGGCAACATAGATGAGTTATTGTTTCATCTTCTATTTTTAATATAAACAACAGAAAATGGCAAAAGAACTGCTTTGTTATGGACTATATTGACGGTTGAGACGACAAGTACTGGGCTTATAAGGTTGTTGTGCTGTTTAGACAAATCCACAAGTAGTTTTTCACTAACTACAAGATTTAACTAGGAAGCGAAAATTTAACAATGCTAAATTAATCAACTAAACTAAGAAAGTAAGTAAATGGATTAATCTTAAGAAAGCAAGTAGAGAAAAACACTAATCACTATACCAAGAAGTATAATTGAACTCATAATAAAGCAAGAAACGTAAACTCATAATACATGTAAGGATTAATCCTGAAAAGCCAGCAAATTACTTTAAGAAAGGAAGTGAATCTAAATTAAGAAAGTAAGTAAATTACTTTAAGAAAATTACTAAAGTTTATTGTAGGAAAGGAAGTGAATCTAACTTAAGAAAGCAAGTAAAATTAATACTAATTAACTACTTTTAAGAAAGCTTGATTAAATATAAAAGTACTTTAAACTAATTTTAACTAGAAAAGTATTAATTGAACTAGAAGATTTGAAAATTATCATTTTCCCCAAATTAAAAATTTCTAGGAAATGGCTAGAAATCTAAAGTTAAAACGAAGAATATTTTGTTTAAATAGAGATTTTAATAAAGCCACTAAATTCCAATGGAGTGAAAGAAATAAATTAAAGATTAACAATAAAATCACAAAAAATAGCAAGAACAATAAGAATTATTTAGGAAATCTATATTTTTACCCTACTTGGATTTCAAGAAATCTAAATAAAAAGAAAGTAAAAATCATATTTGCTTGTAGTTAATGAAAAATCCATTAAGATTAAATAATAAAGATTTAAATTTGTCAAAAATTAAAGAGCAAATCTAAGGATGAATTGAAAGAGAACATTTAATTAAAGTGAAACTTGAAATTTAAGAAAGGTTAAAACGACTTGAATCAATGGGATATTTCGGTTTGTGCTACCTTTATGTATGCTAAGTGTACTATGGCTGATCGTCGTTTGTTATAGTTGATTTATGTAATTTGGCGGTCGTGGTTTATTAGCGGTGATTTTAATGTTATTGCTGTTGTTTTAGAATATTTGGGTTCGGCACTCAACACTTCGGGGCTATTTCTGAATTTAATAATGCTATGCTTGACCGTGGCCTTGCAGACATTGCCATTTAGTGGTAATAATTACATATGGTCAGGAATACGTCATGGTTGGGCAATACATCTAGTGATTTGACACATTTTTGCTAATGTAGAAAGGTTTAGCAGATTTCAGTCATTCTCGGTTCAGCATCTTAACAATCTTCTTCAATGATCATTGACCTTTGCTTCTTACTATTGACTCTAATCCTCATTCAGTTCCGAAGCCTTTTTGTTTTCAACATATGTGGACCGAGTACGCGGATTTTCTTTCTAAAGTTGAGCGGAGGTAGAGAGAACAGGCTTCAGGGTTTGGTATAATGGCCTTGTTTGCATGGAAGCTCAAGCGATTAAAATCAGTTCTTCGTTACTGGAATAGAAATACCTTTTGGGATATTTTTCAGTGTATTCAAAGGACGGAGAGCTGAGTTAAAGACTTGGAGATTGCATACGAATCGTCTCAATCCTTACAGGAATTCCCGCATCTTCAAGCAGCACAAGCTGAGTTATTTTCTAAGCTTCGATCTGAAGAAATATTTTGAGGCAAAAATCTAGATGCAAGTGGATTGCTGAGGGGGACCTCAAAACTAAGTTTTTTCATGTGACTGTAGCTTCTCGTAGATCATTCTTGGCTGTCTGTAGAATTAAAAATGCCTCAGGTGTTTTGTTGGATGATATTGCTTATATTCGGGCGGAAGGAGAGCAATTCTTTTGAACTTTACTTACCGAGAAAGATGTGGATGGAATTTCTTATTCAGCATCTATTGAATCTTATTCTCGAGATGGTGCAGCCAAATCAACATGATGACCTTATGAAGACTCCATCTAGAGAAGAAATTAAACATGTGGTTTGGCAACTTGGTAAGGAAAGTGTTGTGCGTCCAGATGGATTCACTGGTGTGTTTTTCTGAACTGGCTGGGACATCATTGCTAATGATGTTTTGGTAGCTATCAATAGAATTTTTTGTAGGTGTTCTAAATATTCCAACACATGTAGCCAGTGCACTCCTAGTGCTTGTCCTAAAGAGTAGAATAGATCTCGTCATTTGCTGATTTTCGGCCAATCTCACTTTGTAACTTCATGAGGTCAGCATTGGCTAAATCTTGACTAATGGGTTGGCAAATATTCTTTCTTCTTTTATATCTATGGAGCAATAAGGCTTTGTGAAGGGTCACCCCATGACAGAATAATATTTTGCTATGATCAAGATCTTATCAATTCCTTGGACAAAAGAAGTATACAAGGATTTAATTTGGCCATCAAATTGAACTGATGAAAGCATACAAAGATTCAGGGTTTCTTAGCGCTATTTGAAGTGGTTGATGGCTAAAATGGGTTTCCGGCTTCGATATGCTGTCATCTTGTAATGAATAACCTTCGAGCTAGCTGGTTTTCTTTCTTATTAATTGGGAAGTCGGGGTTAAATAGGGATCCTCTTTTCCTTCTTCTTTTATCCTATCTTCGGAATCTTTATCAAGAGGGTTAAATGAGTTGTTCCCTTGGGTTCCACTTTGCCTTATAATTTATCTCGTAGTTGTTTGTCGATTTTGCGTTTGGCTCATGTGGATGATTTCATCATCTTTACTAGAGGGGAGAAAAGATCTTTGACAATTTTGTTAGCTTTTTTGGATATTTATCATCATGGATCAGGGCAAAATATTAATTATGCCAAAAGTTCTCTTATTTTGCCTCAAAAAATGTAGCCTCGCAGTGGTTTCTATCACTGAAAACATTACTGGCATGCGCCAGGCAGTATTACCTATTTCGTATTTAGGATGTCTACTTTTCCAAGGTAGAATTTCAAGGATTTTCTTTGAACTATTGCTTGCAAACATTCGGTAGAAATTAGAAGGATGGAAACACAAGTTTCAATCACCTGGAGGTCGTATTATTCTTATCAAGCATGTCCTTTCTTCTATTCCCACTCATAACTCTAGTAAATTAGAGTTATCTTAGTCTAAATTATGACATTTTGTTAGTTTAAATTCTGAATTTTGATTAGTTAATTGAAAATTTTAGTTGATTTTCGTATTATGTGTTTATATTTCGTAGTTATTGTTAAATATGATAAGCTTATGATTAGAGTTTTGCTTAAAATGATTGCTTAATTGGTTTAATATTATACAGGTCTAAATTAGACGTTGGAAGTTGGAATAAACAAAGTACGAGAGCCAAGATGCAATTTGAGAATAATCGAAGATTTGTTGAAAATGTTGTCCATTTCGCGACAAAAATTTTGCCAAATCGCAACATGGACACGGAAATAGGCTAATGTAATTTTAGGGTCATGTCGCAACATCGCTTATTCCATATGGTGACATCGACTCGCTTCCACCATGCTAGTAATGGCAGTCTTGTAATTTTCCAGCAGCTAATTCCTAATCTTGGCTTGTGCAATACTATACTATTTAAAGTACTAGAGACATGTGATAGTACACATAGTTGAGGGTGTTCTTAGTAGTTTATGTTAGATTAGAATAAAATAGCAAGACTTGACTCTCAAGTTTCACTTTCTTAATACAAATTCTCTTTAATTCTCCTTTAGATCTACCTTCTAATTTCTTGCAAGTTTAGATTTTGATTATATATTAGTAGTGGGTTAATCTTTAACTTTAAGTAGATATAATTTTTACTTGCTTTCTAGTTTAATTTCCTAGAAATCCCTTTGGTTTCAATTCAAGTCTTCTTAGAGTAATTAGGCTTGTGGTTAATTTAGTAATTTTTTATTCAAGTTTTCAATTCTTTGATCTAATACTCAAGTTCATTACTAGTGGGCTTTCATAATTCACCACAAAAATTCAAAATATTTAGTTTAGAACTTAGTTTTCCCTTAAAAACAATAGTTTCAATTAGTAGATAATGATTGTTACTTTGTTTGGTGCTATTTAATTGCTTTCCTTAGTAAAATTAGAACTCTATGCTTCCAACTTTAGTATAAAGTTGGCTTTATACTAAAGCTGTCTCTTATACACATCTAGATTTGTATAATTGCTTTCCATCGAATCAATTAGTTAGTAGATTAATGTCTCCGATAATTGTCATTATTACTGTTTTTGCTTTGTTAGGAAATCTAATCTAATCTGTCTCTTTACACATCAGATGTGTATAAGAGACAGAGTACCTTGATCTTAATTTGTTATTTGTAAAAGAAGGACACCAGATATTTCTCCAAACTTCAGATACTTGCCAACCACAATCCTCGTGGAAACGATCTCACCCATTCTATACTACTATCTAGCATCGTATACTTGCGGGAATGAGGGTAGAAGTTAAGAATTAGTGTGGTTTTATTACTTGACATTTTCATATTTTTATTCTATCCGTGGATCACCCACCCATAATTTATCAGTGATGGATCCTCCCAAAGGCGTTATCTGAAGTTTGGAGAAATATCTGGTGTCCTTCTTTTGGGGTGAGTTGGAATGGTGAGGTAGGCTACACTAGAAGAACTGGGCTGACCTTTGTTTTCCAACTCAGGAATATGGCCTACGTTTTCACAACTTTTCTACTGTTGTTGATTCTTTTGTGTTGAAGATATGGTGGAATTATTCTAATTACTTCTTCTTCTCTTTGGGCAGTCTTCATGAGACACATCTCTCATGGCTGTGGCTTATACTCATCTAGTGTAGGAAATAAGTAAATAGAGAAGAATACTTTCAGACCTTAATTCGTTCAGGTGACTCGAGTTTCTAGTTTGATAATTGTCTTGGAGACGGGATTTTGGCTGATTTAGTTGATGAAATTAAATGTCCTGATATTCAAATTAAATCCCTGTTCTCTAATGACTATGGCTATTTACTTCCAAACCCTATACGTAGATGAGATTCCTCAAGAGATAGTAGAAAAAATTTACTCTTTCCCAATTTTCCTATCCTCGATTGAGGATGTTGCAATTTGGAAGTTGAGCCCTAATGCTTTGTACACAACATCTTTGGCCTATGATGCTCTGCAGTTTTGTAATAAGCCTATTTCTACGGCTTATATTTGGAGTGCAAGGATCCCTATCAAAATTTCCTTGTTTCTATGGAAATTATTGAATCGTATAAGGATCCGACATGAGACATTTTAATATACACATAAGTTTTGTTATGCCTTCCGAGTGTTGTTTTGCAACGCTGTGGAAACCTTGGAGCATTGTTTTTGTTGTATGTCAGCATTTTGAGAAATTTGGCCAGCTTTTGAAACATTACTTATACACTCTAGATGTTATAAGAGACAGCTTTCTAGATTTGTCTCTTATCAATTCCGAGATGGGCACTTCACATTCCTTGGAAATTGATGGTTTTGGTAGAGAAATTCGATTTTTAATCGGGCAAGGTAATTTTTCTATTCATCATGTGCTGCAGGAAGGTAATTTTGTTGTCATCATTTGGCTCGGTTGGGTTCTTCTACAGCAATCTCTCGGGTCTTTTATTCTTCTAATTATCATATTTCTTTAGAAGGTTTGTTACAATTAGATAAATGTAGTATCCCCAATGTTAGATGGATGACCACTCAAGTTTGATTTTAGGTACTTTAATTCTAGGAGGTTTTGTCCTATTCTGGTACTTTGTATATTTCCCTAATTTTATCAATAATAGAGAGATATGGGGGTAGTGACCTGTACCATTGAACCAGTGGTTAGCTAATTAAGGTTAAAATAATACTAAAACTAGTAAAAATGAACTACATTACTACAATGTTTACTATGGTAGAGCACATGCTTAGTTTTTTAAGTGGATTTTAGACCAACTAATTATAAACTTCTTGGACCTGTCTCTTATACACATCTGGTATACCACGATGTCGATTTGATCATATGATTCAATACCGTGGTATCGAGCTCAAATAAGATTTATAATTCTTCATCAATACAGCGGTACCATTTCCAATACAAATAATGATACTGCAGTATGGAGTCAAATTTCAGCAATCTTGAATTTCTTTTTTTGTCATTTTTGCTCCTTGAATCTTCTATTCTTTAAAGTCAATTTTTTTCTAATCAAAACATACAAAATAACAATAAACTTAATAAGTAACAAATTCTATTAATATTAACAGTAATATCATGATATTCACAAAAATACAAATGCAAATACTAAATGCAATTCAGAAAATAAACAAAAACACATAAATCAACCCTAAGATTCGAAAAATAGTAACTAAGTGTTAGAGTGGACAAGCAAAATAGTTCTAGTTTTCTAGAGTTATCACACTTCCAAACTTAGTGTTTTGCTAGTCTCTAGCAAAATAAGAAAGAAAAAGAACATAACTCAACATGTAAACAAGAAATACACCACTAATTCTAAACTAAAATATTGAATTTTTGCAATAACCAAATTACTAAATTTTAGTGTATAACTCAACAAACTTATATTAGTTTTCGATCTGTCAGATTTTAACAAATAGATTAAACTACCTCTACAGTGCAAATATTAATTTTTATTATCGGAGACATTTATTTTGTATTAAATCTAATTCGATGTTTAGCAGATTAAACGAAACCAACATAAAACAAAATTCGTTTCAAGTATAGAAACATCCTTAAGACGGGTTAATGCTAAACTCGAGATTTGCGAAGAGACACTTCAAGTGAAAGGGTTTATAATTAGTAGATCAAAAAGAGAATATATGAAATTTAAATTTTGCAAGGGTGCACATAGGAATGGAATAGGGGTTAATATTGGAGATCAAGAGATACCCATAAGTGAAAATTTTAACTATTTAGGATTAGATTTTCAGAATGATGGTGGTATAGATCAAGATGTTACACATCGCATACAAGCGGGTTGTACTAAATAGAGAATCTCATTGGGAATATTAGATGTGTATAAAATTCAGGACATTTCTGACTTGAGGGTAAATTCATATCATATGTATACTTTAGACCAGTATATGCTTCATTAGCATAAAGCATAGAGCTACTCAATTACATTGTGTAGCAAAATATGAGAGTAGCAGAAATGCGAATGCTAAGACGGATGTGCGGGTATACTATGATAGACAAGATATGCAATGAGCATATTCGTGAGAAGATTGGAGTAGCATCTATTGATGAGAGGATGAGAGAAACACGCTTAAGGTGGTCAGATCATGTGTTAAGACGACTAGTAGAAGCGCACATTAGACGAGTAGATTTTTTACCTACCAAGTTATTTTCGGTCTTCATCCCTACCCCTCTTATGTCTACACTTCTAGATGTGTATAAGGACATGGTCTATGATAGAGTACTTTTGAGTATAATAAATTCATGCAGCCGACAGATAGCTTAGTGGGATTAAGGTTTGGTTTATTTGTTTGTTATAGAAACATCCTTATGACTTGTTTTAAGAAGCACAAAGGGATATAAAGAAACTTACAAGGATGTTTGTTCGCATCACGAGATCTAGCCAAGGACATCAATCAAAGTAATGCTTTACCTCGGCTCTCAAATCTCTAATAGACTAGATTAAGGATCATTAAGGAATTTAAAAGGTTGTAATGTAGGCTAGGATAATAAGTTAGGATAAATTTGGATAATAGTAACTTAAATCATCTTAATCATTCCAATACAAACTCTTATACACATCATAAAAGTCCCAAAAAATAACATGACTTAACAAATGAACACTTGAAAAACAGAAATATTATTCTAACTTTTGTTAACATTCGAGGGTTAGACGAACCTTCCTTATTCAATAAGAAAATAACACTTGCAATTTAATTTTTTTTTAAATTGAAAGAAAAAAACATAACATGACAATTACAAAATTGAAAATATAAACAACAATGAACTCTAGACTCCATTCCCTAACAAATACACAAAAACTTTCCTTCAAACCATCATAAAAGCCTTAAGCTATTATATTGGAGTGACTTGATAGATTCCACAATCAGTAAGGTGATGTTGTATGAAAAGACAGGTCTCTTATACACATTCTATAATGGTAAGAAGATGACCATCAATATACATTGATGCCACTATTTGCAATCAACGTATAGTCTTGCATTTTTTATATTTTACGGCTGTCTCTTATACTAACCTAGTTGTGTATAAGAGAAGGTATAGAGTGTGATTTGGTAGAAATGTTTGAACCATATCAGTAATCGACTGGAAGAAACATTAGACAAACACTTTTGAAATAGAATAGCTTGAGCTAAAAAAACTAGTTAAGCTGTCTATTTTATTAACTACATGAAAATAGTGGCCCCCCGTATAGATTGTATTATTTCGAGTATTATTTTGGTGCATTATTCGATGCATTATTTGTGTTATTTGGCAAATAACAAAATAATTTGAATAAGGTTTTGGATTTTGAATAATGCAAATATTTTTTTCTCAAATAAGTGTTTGGATAGTGTTCTTTCCACTAAAAGAACAAAAAGTATGTGAAAGTCGAACGTAATTACTAAAATCTAAATACATAATTATGTTCACTTTCTTATTCTCACCACCAAACAAAGTCCTAAAAAACACACAGAAAAGTAGTTGTCTTCTCATCTTTTGAAATCTGAATCTCAAAAATCGAGATATATGTGTATACGTCTTGCTGTGGATCTCCTTTATTTAAAAGAAATAAAAACAAAGGTAATCCAACCTAGTAGATGAAAATGTTGAGTTTGTTGCTGTCTCTTATACACATCTAGATAAAATAAAAATCTCGTTCACATTTTTTTTTGCATCATCAAACCAAGTACTAAAAGCCACACACAAAGGTAGTTACTTACTCATTGTTTAAAATCTGAATCTCGAAAAATAAGATATGTTTGTATGCATAAGCTAAACATGATTCATTTAATACAAAATAAAAAATAAAAATAAAAATTTATATTTTTCTGCCCATAGTTTGGACTCTCCAACATAGGATCCGAAATCCGCACCTTATAAGCCGTTTTAAACTCTACTTTCCTGGCCATAGTTCGGATTTCACAACTTATGTTCAAAAGTTCAAAACTTATATGCCGTTTTAAACTCTGCTTTGCAAAATTTAGTTCACATTTTTGAACCTAGGTTTGGAACGTTCGAACCTACATTCCCCATTTTTTGCGCAAAACAATTCAGACCAGTTAATGTATAAGAGACAGAGTTTGAAGTTAAAAAGAAGCAGAAAATTTTAAAATACGTATAGAGATGAATAGTGTGAATAATTCTTTGAATAGTTTGAGTCTTTCAGTACTCAAACCTGTCTCTTATACACATCTAGATGTGTATAAGAGACAGGAAAAAAGTAAAAAAGCTAACCAAAAAATATTTATGATGACCAAACAAGTATTTCAGCAACTATAACAAAAAATTGAATACTACAGTGAAAAGTAGCAAAAAATTGGTCCAAAAATCAATCCATACGAACCCTTTAAGTGTTGAGTTTTAGGGGTTAAATTTCATTTTCACATGAATTGCTACCTATGTTCAACAATTAAATTTCAACATTCTATAACAATAAAAGATAACACCACTCCCAACGAACAAGAAATAATACCCCAAATTTGTCAGTTTATTCAAGTGATGAGTACAGCTCATCCTACCAGGTCCACCCAAAATAGATCAAACACATACTATCATGATTGTAAGCAAAGAATAGAAACCATAAAGAGTATGCTATGAGCACACCACATCTAGATGTGTATAAGAGACAGACTCTACAAGATCAACTCAAACTCTTTCTAAATTTAACTAAAATCAAGTAATGTGTCCAATAAGCTTCAATAAAAGCCAATCAACCCATTCAAGCGCAAATATAAAATTTTATTTATCTCAGCTATCTGTCCTCAGCTATTTATTATATCAAAAGTAACTAAATAGTAATATCCATATAGCATAAAGAAAGCATAATATAAAGTAATAAGAAATGCTAAGGAAATAAAAGTGAAAATGTTCCTTGCAACTCTCAATGCTCATAAATTAATGGGGTTATTGTGAATTCAAAGATGTAACGACAAGGGTCTTCGCAAAGTTTGGCAACAATTAAGCTCCATCATGAAATTCATGGAACTCTTCAATGCCCAACATCTTGTAATCATCTGTTCCACCATGTTGGCTCTCTTCAAAATCCTCTTCGCAAACACCTCAAATTTCACTTTCCCAAGCATCAAAACAAGAAGCCTTGTTTTGATGGTTGAGTTGATCCCTCATGTGGTGAGTAAAAGTGTTATTCTTTGGAACACTCTATAATGTCAAGTAGGTATTGGCAATGGATGAATCCATGAGTTCATTGGGAAGGTTGAGCATTTGTGGCATCAATGCCATATTATGGTGGATTTGTAACCATAGGTCCAATGATCATACAGTTCATTTTTTCTTCTTCACATTGTGGTGTTGAAGACATTTTCACGTTGCAAAAACAAGCTTGATGTGGAGTTGATTTAGTAGGTGGCTCGACTTGTCTTTCTGATGCATGTTATGCACATATTCCTTGTTGATTCAGCCTCTCTCAAATGTTTGAGCCTTTCCGAGAATCATCGGGTATCCCGCATTAAGACACAAGAATGAAGCTAATTCAAGTAAATAAAAGGTAGGACAATTTGATAACCCATTTAGCAATGAACCCTTGCCGAATCTTATTCACATCTAGATTTGCATAGACCCACTAGAATGGCATAGAATAGAAATGCCTTATCTTTTTGTACAACATTCACAGCATTTGATTCCCAAATTTTACAATTCACAAAGTAAAATGATATTTTGGCTAACAATCCATGACCTTTGTGAGGAATTTTCAATAAGGCATCACCGACAGCAATCATAATCCAAACCACATCTCCCTCACAAAATCGGAAACATTTGGCATGTTGTGGAAGGCATTAATATTCTCGGTATAAAAGTCTAGCAATTTATCCGACACTCTATACTTATCATCTACCAAATCACAAATTACATTGAAATTCCTTAACTAGGTTAGTGTAGCCTGCTGATACGCTTCAAAGATTTCTTTGGCTTTATCACTCACAAATAACAATTCCTCCTTAAGTTCAAGCACCTCACTCAGCTCTTCATTTACATCCCATTTTTTTACCTGAAGTAGAAGCATCACCTCTTCCCTACATCTTTCCCTAAAAACATATCTAGGCATGGTTATCAATCAAAGTTCAATAATTTAACCAAAAAAATTCTGTAAAGCAACTCCTAAATAACCTTTCACAAAAAAGACCAATTCAAATCTTCAATACCCAAGATTAATTCAAGCAATTCAAAAATAATTTCAACAATTCCACAACAAAAATAATAAGCGCACGAGAATTTCAACACAATTTAATCAACAATATCACAAACTCAATCCAAAATCACAATTTAAGAAAACTAAATTCTAAAAAAATCCAAGAGAAATTACACAATAATGTGCAAAATTAATCTTCAATTACCCCGAAATTAAATCTAAAACAAGAAGACTTACAAGCTTGAGCACAATTGGAAAATTTTACCTTCTTGTAAATTTTACTAGAACACCCTTGAAAACCTTGGAATTCAACTTGGAATCCTAGAAAAACTTTATTTTTTCGCCAAATTGATGGCTTGATTTGAAGATAAAAGGTTTTTTAGGTTGGATTATGGTGGATTAGGGAAGTTTTAGGAAGGGGAAAGGAGAGGTTTGGAAGAGGGGAGAATAAGAAGAGAGGCTAGGGTTCGCAAGTAGGTTTTTGAATCCAAAGGGCTAAAAAATGGGTTTCAAACTTTCTTGCCGACATCAATACTGCAGTAATGAAAAAGTTCAAAAAATTCTGAGAAGAGGACCACGGTATGGAGTTGGGTTCAAAAAATACCCCTTTGGAAGTTTGATCTGATACTATAGTATGAAAATCAATATCGCGGTATGGTCTGAAAAACTTAAGAGTGATACCGTGGTGTCAATTTCGATACAGCGGTATGGGGTAAACATTGGCATACCCTTTTTGAACCCAACTCCATAAATTTTCTGCTTCAAATCTAACTTCAGCCTATACTTCATCAATACCTACAAATATGAAAATTCATTGAATTATCGAAACTTTTCACTCATTTCCTTAAAAAAACTTATTAATTACATAATTCAACAACTTCAAGCTAAATTTAGCTTAAATTACACTACTGAAAACAAAATGTAAATGAAAATAAAATTAAAGTAAAGTAGACAAAAAAATTGAGTAATGCTTGGGCTGCCTCCCAAGAGCGTTTGTTTGTAGTTATTAGCTTGACTATGGCAATGGAGTGATCAATATATAGCAAAATGAATGGTTTCCAATTCTTCCTTTATTGTTCTTTCATAGTAAAGCTTCAAGCGGTGTGCTCATTCATTTTGAAATTTGATTCTTTTACCGGCCCATATGGGAATACTTGTACTACTTCAAATGTAGCACTACACCTTGATTTTAGCTTGCTTAGAAAGAGTTTGAGTTGAGAGTTGTAGAGTAATACCAAATTTCCGGATTTGATCTCTTGTCTCAAAATATGCTTGTCATGCATCATGCTTTTGATCTTTTATTGTAAAGCCTAGAATTCTCATAAGCTTCTCTTCAGATCTAATGAAGTTCATTGATATCCAAGAGTCTCTTTTCACTTGAATCTTGCCATCAAAGTTGGGACTCTTGATTGTATAATATGTCTTGTGCTCTAACTCATCTAGATGGTATACGGGTTTGCCATACACCATACTATAGGGAGACATCCCTATGGGCATCTTGTAGGCCATCCTATTAGCTCATAGAGTATCATCCAACTTCCTTGACAAATCCTTTCTTGAGAAATTCACTATTTTCTCCAAAATTCTCTTCAATTCCTAATTTGAGACTTCTACTTGGCCGGATGATTGAGATTGATAGGCAAGAGAGAATTTGTGCCTCAGACGATATTAAGATAAAATGGACTCAAAAAATGAATTCTTGAAGTAAGTGCCTCTATCGCTTATTTGCTTTGAGTACCCCAAATCTGGCAAAGATGTTCTTCTTCACAAAGTTTAAAACAACCTCTATATTGAGCCTCATGGGTGTGTAATGCCTCGGCTTCAACCCATTAGGAAATGTAATACACCACCACCAAGGTATACTTCTTGTTGTAGGAGCTTGGGAAAGTCCCATAAAGTCAATTCCACAATTATAGAATACTTCACAACTGAGAATATTGTTGAGCGGCATCTCACCTCTCATTGGCAATTTCCCAACTCATTGACATTCAATGCATTATAAGACAAAACCCCTCACGTCCTTGAAGAGACTCAACCAAAAGAACCCACATTACAAAACCTTGGCAATAATTCTTTAGGACCCATGATGTCCTCCCACCGGCGATGAGTGGCAATGATAAAGAATGTCCACTACTTCTTCCTTGGGAACAAACTTCATAATGATTTGGTCCTTGCACCGCCAGCAAAAAAAGGGATCCTCCCAATAGAAGTACTTGACTTCTGAAAGAAACTTTTTCTTTCGGTTCCCATCCATGGTTGATGGAATCACCTTGGCAACAAGATAGTTAACAATGTTGGACGGTGATCCTTATTCATACCAAGGTGTAGACCCTTTAATCTTTATAAGTTGCTCTTCTGGATATGTATCTTATATGGGTGAATCATCTTAGCTTCATCCCACTGGACCTTCTATCGAGGTGGTCGAACATGGTGTTTTTGTTACACTTTTTTCAACCACTTACCAATCGAGAGATGTATAACAAGAAAATCCATCTAATAAGTCTAGGTTTAGCATCACTTTTTGAAATCTAAATATTTGAAAGCCTAATGTCGGTATGAGCAAGCACTTTGCTATCAGTAAGATATGCCCTAAACTTATCAAAAACAAAGTCAATAGAAAGGATTTCTTTCTCAATGGTAGAACAGTTCAATTATAAAATTCAAGGTACAACTAGCATAGTAGATAACATGCAAGGCCTTATTTTTGTTTTGGCACAAAACTGCTCCTACAGTATAATCGTTCCCATCACAGATCAATTCGAATGGTAATTCCCAATTAGGCGAAATTATGACTTGAGTGGTGAGATCAATTCGAATGGTAATTCCCAATTAGGCGAAATTATGACTTGAGTGGTGATCAAAACATTTTTCAACACATTAAAAGTATGTAGTCAATTATCAAAAAAACCATATAGAGCTTCCTTTTGCAATAAAGCACAAACAGGTTTGGAAATAATAGAAAAATTCCTAATAAATCTCTGATAAAAATCGGCATGACCCAAGAAACTCCCAACTCCCTTTACATTATGTGGGGGAGTTAGTTTCTCTATTGCCTCAACTTTGGACTTATTCACTTCTATTCCCTTAGAGGAGATCATGCGTCCTAGAACTATCCCTTCATTCACCATGAAGTGACACTTTTCCCAATTGAAATAAAGGTATACCTCTCAAGCACAAGTGACAAGTTATACAAACATGCATCAAATGAATTTCCAAAAATACTAATATTATCCATGAAAATTTCAATAAACTTTTGAATCATATCATGGAAGCTTGCTAACATACACCGTTGGAAAGTGCATGGAACGTTGCATAACCCAAAGAGGCATACGCCGGTGGGGAAATGTTAAAGTGATTTTGTCTTAGCTTTCAGGCTATGAAATTTGAAAGTACCCCATGTACCCATCTAGAAAACAATAAAATGCATGACCCGAAAGTCCTTCCAATATTTGATCAATAAAAGAGATAAAGAAATGATCCATTCTAGTGGCCTCATTAAGTTTTCAAAAGTCAATGAAAATTCACCACCTGGTTATGACTCTAGAAGTTATCAAGTCATTTTTTTATTAGCTATAACCGTGATCCCCTCTTTTAGGCACAACTTGGGTTGGACTAACCTACTCACTCACTCATGGGATAAAAAATCCTGGCATCAAAGAGTTTTAAAACTTCTTTCGTATGACCTCTTCCAAAACGGGATTCAAATGTCTCTGAGGTTTCCTACAAGTTTTGAATCATCAATCAAAATAATTTTGTGCATGCAAAATTAACCGGCTTATCCTTTTAATGTCACCGATGCTCCATGCAAGTGCCTTTTAATGTTTTCTAGGTCAACAAAACAGACAACTTAGATAGTTCATTATTAGAAAGGTAAGCACTAACAATTATGGGTATGTTTCATTTTCTCCCAAAAAAGTATTGCAAAGGTGAGAGAGAAGAGCTCAACTCAACCTTGGGGTGTTCATTGATAGGAGACCCCACTTTACCTTTAATTTTTTTATGAACTCTCATTTTTCTCCTGATTGAACTTCCTCCATTAAGCTCATGTTGACTTGGATGTCACCTTCATCATCACATTCTTCATTGTCTTGTGAAAGTTTCATCTTTGGTAAAGGCCCCTCCAATTTGTCCTTGCAAAAGTTTTCAATATGTTCATCAGTCATACCTATTCGCATAACATCTTCATTCAATGAAGGAAATTTGAAAGAAATAAAAACACAATGTCATCATTCACTGTCAATTGGTGTTTTCCTTCTTGAACATCAATTTATGCCTTTCTAGTTGCCAAGAATGGTTTTCAAAGAATAATTAGTATATTGGCATACTTATCCATTTCGTATCAACAACAATAAAATTGGCCAGTAAGGACACCTTTCCATTTTCACTATGATGTCTTCAATTATCCCAACTGGTTTCTTAATACTTCTATCTACCAATTGAAGAGTAACATTAGTTGGCTTCAAACTGTCCCCAATCAAGTACTTATATAAAGAATGTGACATTAAATTGATGGAAGCCCAAGATCATACAATGCCTTTCCTAAGCCAACTTTCCCAATTGTACAAGGAATAGCAAATGACACCGAATCTTTAAATTTTGGTGGGAGGTTCTTTTGAATTATTTGGCTACACCCTTCAATCAAAAGGTGTCCTTACCTGTCTCTTATATTCTTGTTAGCCACCTAAGAGAAAGCTAGTATAGCTAGGTATATTCTTCAACACCTCAATGAATGGGATATTAATCTCAATTTTCTTGAACAACTCCAAGAATTTCTCGAAATTCATTTCTTTTCTCTCATCCTTTAGCCTTTGAGGATATGGAATTTGAATGTTTCATCTGGTATTTCAAGAGCTCATCTATCATATTGGGATTCACCTTCTTCTTCATATTGGGTGATTTTTCAATTTCCTTCACCTTTTTTCTCACCTCATCAACCACTTGTTTATTCATTTCTTTACCACTTTGAATGGTTATAGCTTGCACATGTTCTTTCTAGTACACATCTAGATCACTGTGGAAGAGACAATATTAGCCTCTCATTTAGAAGTCTTGCAACTTGAGATGGTATAAGAGAAGTTCTCAAAAAAGCATTATGCTCCCTTCTAGAGATCTTTCATTTTTCCCTCCTCAAATTTTCCAACTCTTTCCTTGTATTTTCCTCATCTCTTCTCATTTCTCAAATTCCCTTCTTGAGGTTTCATTCTCCCACCTTAAAGCCTCAAGTTCCCTCCTCAACTCTGCAAGTTGAGCTTGTACATCATCCTTCTCTTGGTTGATGTTTTAATCATTATTCAACTATGATGGTTACGGCGAGTTAGGATGTCGATATGAGGAACTCGGTTGATGGTCTTTGTATGAAAAATTGGGTTGAGTGTGTTGAAAGTTGGATGGAGGATTTCTTTTGTGTGGAGTTTAGTATGCTCTTGAAGAAGAGGCTTGATTGGACACATTTATTGAGGGGAAAATGAGTGAGTTGGTTGGTTATTCCATGCATAGTTCGGGTAGTTTCTTCAAGAAGGATTGTATATGTTCCCATATATGTTTGATTGAGCTCTTGAGGTGGAGGTTTGGTTCTTGACAAAATTCAATTGTTCACTTCCTTCCACTGCTGCTTCACATTGTCCATTCAAATGGTTCCCAAAGTAAAAGTCACAAAGTAAAGGCTCTTGAGAGAAGGATGATTTGGCATTCGCGGTGTTTCCTCTTCCAAGGTTTTCATTAGCTTTTGTCAAATTAACCATCATCCTATTTTGTGCCAAAAGAGCATCATTATGATTCAAGTGAATAGCACCTTCTTGAACTTAAGAGACAGATTAGGGGTTAAGATGCTTGAGGTGGTTGAGCATTTGGTTGCGTCACCGGGCCATGTTGATAGTATTTTAATGTCATAGTATTTCAAAGACTTTGCACCTCCTCTAGTGCCTTGAATGAGAGAGAACCTCTCGTCGAACCATCAACTATGCTTTTAGTTTCTTGGTAATGCCCATTGTAAAATATTTGCACTTGTAGCCACAATAGAATTGCTTGATGAGGACACTTTCTAAGAAGCTCATTGAATCAATCCCATGCTTTGCTCAGTCCTTCACCTGCATCTTGCTAAATGAAGTTATCTCGTTTCTCAATCTGAAGGATCTTGATGGTGGGAAATGCTTGGCCAAGAACTCTTGAGCAAGGCCATTCTAAGTTGTAAAGATTCCTTGTTCATGGCATTGAAGGCACCACTTTGCCAGCCCTCTCAAGGAAAAAGGGAACACTCTTATACTAACACAATTGGGACGTTAAATTTGAAGGTATCAAGCACCTCATCAAATTCATAATGTAAAAGTATATAGGTCCTCATTTGGCCCTTCTCCAAACATGGCATGTAGATTCGAGCATCCAAGATCTGAGCAGGCTTGATTTCAATTTGTTTGATTGGATTGGCATGGAAGCAATGCTCGAATTTGCACCTTCAAAGTTGGGCATGGCATAATCCCAAAGGGGTCTTCCATTACCATCTAATCCATATAATTGTTGTCCACTTCTCCATTTCTATTACCACCTATTCCATTATTTCCAATTCCTTCTTTATTTTCACCATTCCTTGAATCTTCATTAAGCACTCTTTCATTGTTTTGAAGATTTTCCATCTCAACTCTTTCTCGCTCTTCTTGAATTCTTTTCTCCTTTCTAATTTTCCTCAGCCTTCGTTCAAGTTATCGAATCATGACTATGAGCGTTCCTTATTCAACAAACACACACTACAAGATATGTGTAAAAGCAATTCAATTCAATTATCAAATCACCCAAAAGCAACAACTAATCATAAATAAGAAATAAAAAATTAATATAAACTAAAATCAACTACTAAACTAGGAAGAACATTTGATCTAGCATGACCCATAAGTATCTAATATTGCCATTGCACAACAATCTCCGACTACGGTGCTAAAAACTTGCTAAGTGAAGTTTGTTTAATGATGTGATTGAAATTATCAAAACCAACTCTAGCAACAATTAATAAAATAAACTCAAATGATCACCAAATCTTACTCACATCTCGCAAGTATACGAGGTAGGATTATAGGTACTAGCGATTAAGTATCATTCCCACAAGGATTGAGATGACTAGTACTAGATTATGGGTCGTTGAGCTATTTAGAGTGGTTTTCAAAAGTTCCTTGGCACTTCAGTTCAACATCTTAATGAGGCTGGTTTGGATCATTCCCCCTACTGTTGGAGCTTCCGTTAATAGTTTTGAGTAAACCAAATCCGTTTCATTTTTATCATGTATGGGTGGACTATCTCGATTTTTTCTCACTGGTTCGACATGATTAGGAGCAATCTATTGCTATTTTGCAACCTCGAGTATGCTTGCTTTCCCTCTGAAACTTAAGAGCACAAGAAGACTCTTAAAAAGTGGAATAGGGAGGTCTTTGGTGATATCTTACAAGATATCCGTTTGGCTGAGGGCAAAGTAGCTGAGCTTGAAATTGCATATGAATCTAGTGCATTGCCTCTACATAGAGTTAAAATTACTAAAGCACAAGTTGAGCTTTTTCGTACCTACAATGTTGAAAAAGATATTTGACGGCAGAAATCAAAATGTAAACTTAGTAAGGGAGACCTCAGTACTAAATATTTTCATACAATGCTTGCTAACAAGCATTCCAAAATGGTGATTTGTCGTTTGAAGAATCGAGAAAGAGTTTAGTTGGACTTGATGGATGCCATTAAAGCGGAAGGGAAATATATTTATAAACAGCTTTTTAAGAGAATGAAGGAATTGATGTTGATTGCATGCAAAAATTAATTGAACTTACTCCACCTTAAGTTGGTACAGTGCAACATGATGATTTACCAAAGCTCAGTTAACTTCTACGGATACGATTCGAGCTGTGATCTTTGGGATGTACGTGGATAGCGAGGCTAGGCCAGATGTGCATATTGGCTATGTTTTCGTTAAATGTTGGGATATTATTCGGGATGATCTCCTTCGGGCTGTGATGGATTTCATTGCAGGGGTTTCTTCCATGATGGAAGAAGATAACCCTTGTTCTTTTGGGGATTTCTGCTCGATCTCGCTTAGCAAATTTGTAAACAAGATTTTTTGAAAATCTTGGCTAACCGTTGGCGACATTACTTCCTTACTTGAACTTTCCTGGCCAATTTGGTTTTATGACCGGTCGATCTACTATGATAACATTCTTCTAGCTAAAGAACTTATCAGCTAATTGGATAAAAAAATATGGGGGTAAGAATTTGTTGATTAAATTACATATTATGAATGCATTCGACTGTGTATCATGGAGATTTCTACAAGCTGTGATGAGCAAATTTGGCTTTCCACAATTATTTGTCAGCAAGATTGGCTATGAATAACCTTAAAGCTACTTGGTTTTCCTTACCCCTAAACGAGAAAGTTATGGGGTTTTTTCAGCCTAGTCGAGGTGTGAAACAAGGAGATCCTCTTTCTTCGTTGCTTGTTGTCATTAGCTTTAGAGGCACTCTCGTGAGGATTGAATCATTTATTGCATGAGGCGCACATTTTACCTTATTCAGATTCTAAAATGCAATGCCAGTTTCCCATCTTGCTTATGCGGATGATGTGGTCGTCTTCACTAGGGGTGATAAGAGGTCGCTTAAAAGTTTGTTATCTTTTCTAGACATCTATAAAAGGGCTCAGCTCAACGTGTTAATTTTGCAAAGTGCTCTTTCGTGGTTCCTCACAGATGTCCACAGGTTTACAAACACCCTATTGCATTGCTGACTAGGATGAGACGGACTGCCTTATCCCTTATTTACCTTGGCTGCCCGGTTTATATAGGACGTAAGTCTTCCAATCTCTTTTTGCCTTTGTTGGATAAAGTGCAGAACAAATTGGATGGTTGGAAGAAAAAATTACTCTTGCCAGGAGGTCACTTGGCGCTTATCAAACATGTCCTCTCTTCCATTCCAATACACATCTTGGTGGTTCATGAACCTCCCAAGGGGATAATTGAGAAATTTGAGAAACTCTTATCGTTCACTTTTTTGGGTGATTCGGAATATGGTGCTAGAAGATGTTGGATGCAATGGAATGATGTTTGCTGTCCATCATCGGAGAATGGCCTTGGAATTCGCTTGTACAATTGATTCCATTGTACAAGCCTTTCCATTGAAAATGTGGTTGAATTTTTATTCTTCCTCTTCGCTATGGGCTCGTTATGTGTGTGTTGAATATGGTGAGGATGCATCTAGCGGGTCTTCGCCCATTTGGAAACACATGAGCTGGATTAAACTTATTGCTGATGAAAACTTTCAAACTCTCATTGGCAAGTGATGGGGTGCTAGCTGATTTTGTCGATGAAGTGGTGAATCCTCCAATTTGGCTGCAAGATTTTATAGTAATGATCTTGGATGTTCCTTTTCTTTGCTCCAACAGTAGCTGCTCGAAGAGGTGATGGATAGGATTTTGGCCAATCCCCTGTTTTTATCTACTGAACTGGATGTCATTATTTGGCATCCCTCGGTTTCAGGAATTTTGTCTACTTCTTCAGCTTATGATTTGGTCCAAATTCGAAAATCTCAACTTCATTCTCGTGCTTACATTTGGAATGCTCAAATACCTTTGAAGGTTTCCATCTTTCTATGGAAATTGCTCAATCGCTTCCTTCCATTTACAGATGTCTTGGTGGAATTAGGTTTTCACCAGCCCTCCAAATGTTGGAGCTGTAACACTTTTGATGATTTAGATCAGACATTTCTTTATAGCGGAGTGGCTAGACATATTTGGAGAGAGTTTGAGTCCATGCTTGGCATCCCTGACTTTGCAACTCTTTCTATTCATCAAAAATTTCAAGTGTGGTGGTTACATTCGACAAAGTTAGGTGTTTACAGATCAGCTTTGCTCCATACTCCCAACTTATATTTGTCGGCATTAGTGGATTGCTCAAAACACTGCTATTCATGATAATATTTTCTTGTCCATGAATACTATTCTATCTCGGATCCGTTACTCTTTGATTCAATGTAGTTTGGTGCGTCCTTTCATGATTCAAAGGGATGGGGCTTCTCCGGCTCTCTCTGCTTTGTCGTGTAGGGTTTTACTGAAGCCTAGGCGATCACCTTTGGCTGATGTGTGGATTAAACCAGTTGAGGGTAGCTTTTAGCTCAATGTGGATAGATTAGCAATGGGTAATCCAGGACATTCAACTGTTGGTGGTGTAATTAGGGACTCATCATGCTGGTTCTTGCAAGGATTTTCTTCATACTTTGGAGTGAGAACCAATGGTTTTGCAAAAACAAAAGCTCTTTTGGAAGGATTTCAGCTTTGTCTTCGTATTGGTATGCACTCTGTTCTTATAAAGATTAATTTCACAACACTTGTCTTCTATAAATGGTCTTGCAAATCTCTTCTCCATGTTGTCGACTAGACCACATTGTTCACGAAATCCAAAGCTTGTTAATGCTAGGAAACTTCACTATTAGTCATATTTTCATGGAAACTACTTTGGTTGTAGATTATTTAGCTCATTTGGGAAGTTCTACCCGTTCTACTTCCTTTGACACCGAAGCATCATACCCTAGGGAATTGTGTGGTCTTCTTTGTATGGATGATCTTTGATGCCATTCGATTCATTTTTAATTGCATTCTATAGCTCATTTAGATCAATTCTTGGAGGTTTTAGCCTAGTTCCCCTTCCTGTGAGAAGCGCTACTCCAAAAATTTATTATAAAACAAAATACTAAGGTACCGGTGGTTAGCCGTTAAAAAAAAATTAAGAAAGCATTAATTGATCTAGAAGATTTGAAAATCATCATTTTCACTAAATTAAGAAATTCTAGGAAATGGCTAGAAATGCAAAGTTAAAACTAAGAATTTTTTGTTTAAAAAGAGATTTTCCATATAATGAAAGCCCAATAAATTCTAATGGATTGAAAGCAACAAAATAAAGATTATCTATGAAATCACCAAAAATAGCAAGCACAATAAGAACTTTTTAGAAAATCTATATTTTTACCCTTCTTGGATTGCAAGAAATCTAAATGCTCCTGTCTCTTATACACATCTAGATGTGTATAGTAATTTCTCCACTAAGCTTTAGAGGTGTAAATATCTAAACTTGCTAAAAAAATTAAAGAGCAAATCTACGATGAAAGAGAACTTTTGATAAAAGTGAAACTTAAAATTTTAGAAAGCTTAAAACTACACTAGAACAAGACTAAATCTACTAAAAACTACACTAGAACTAGACTAAATCTACTAAAAACTAACTACACTACTAATATGTGTACTGTGTTAGAGCACAAGCTTAGTTTTAAAGGTGTCTTGATCTAGATGTGTAAGATTGCAAGTCGCAAAAGTCCAAAATCTTGCCTGCATGTCCATAACGTGGTATGGAATATAGTACAGGATTTGGAAGATACCACGGTATTGAGCACAAATAAGGCTTGTAGCTCTTCATCGATATCGCAATATCATTTTCTATACAAATAACTATTCTGCGGTATGGAGACTAATTTAAGCAATTTTTAATTTCTTCTTTTTGTCCTTTTTCCTCCTTGAATATTCTATTCATTAAACTCAATATCTTTTAATTTAAACCTTAAAAATGCCAATAAACTGAATAAGTAACAAATTATACTAAAATTAACACTAATATCACGATATTTACAAAAATACAAATGCAAAAATTATAGTATACCAGGATACAAATAAGCAAAAATTATAAAATTATAAAAATACAAAAATCCAAATGCAAAAATCATAAAATTATAAAAATAAAAAAATACAAACACATAAATCAACTCTAAAATTCAAAAATATCAACAAAACGCTAGAGTAAACAAGAAAAATAACTCTAATTTACTAGACATACCAGGATGCAAACCTAAATTATAGTGGTTGTCAAAGAAAAATAAGGCCCTGTTTTAAGGATCAAAAATGGCAAAAGCGAAAATTGCAATAAACCTACACAAAGCCTAGATTGTTTCCCTAGCCAAACTAACCAAATTAATGCATAAAGGAATTACTATACACTTTAAGCCTCACGTTACAAGTCAAACTCTGAGAAAATTAGAATAATCATCTCTATATACAACTGATAAATCTCATAAATAAATTTTTAAAAATAAATTTTTTTTTTCAAAAACTCTACTATTAATATACTCTAAATTTTTTTTTCCAAACACACATTTTTAAACATTATATATACTAATAAATACTTAATACCTAAAACACACTAATGCACTTATAGGATCAGTAACTAAATTACTTGCGCACTTATCAGAGAACAACATTATACCAGCAACAGTATTCGAAATAAATTTAATTTAGCATAGACTTATAATTTTTTTTTTGAGCTAATCACCAGATATGTGAGGGGGTGCCACTCCGAATTTTATTTATTATTAAATGAAGGATACAAGGAGAGCGGGTTAGGTCAATATCTCCCGCAAAAAAAAAAAAAAAAAAAAATCTGTCTCTTATGAAATGCAATAAAATATAAGATGACCTTAATCTAACATAGGAAGTGCAAAGTGTATCTTGTCAGTTGAAACCAGGGAGGCCTTGAGGACCTATAGTGGTGTCGAAGTCCTGTCGATAATGAAGTGAACTGCTGCCCATTTTTGCCAGGTAGTTCACAGTTGAATTGGCTTCACGGTAGATATGATTAATCGAAAATTTACCAAGTTGGAAGAGAACCTTTGCTTCTCAGACTAAAGTATGCAGTCTTCAAGGAATTCCAAAGCATCAAACAGCGTCTGGCTAAGAATTTTGGAGTTCGTGTCTATCAAGACATTCGTCCAACCATTAGCAATGCAAAGTTTTAAGGCAAATATCAAGGAAAGGACTTCTTCTTCTAGGTTAGTTTTTACGCCAAAAGAAACAAAATCAGCAGCCAAATTTCTATTCGATGAACAAACCAAACAACCTCTTCCTGCCCCAACCAGATTACCAAGCGTGGAGCCATCTACGTTAAGCTTGAATTTTCCAGGAGGAAGGAAACTCCAATAAACCAAAATGGGAATAACTGTTTGGAGAGAACCCGTGCAATCTTGAGCCAAGGGAATGTAGCTGAAGGGATTTTGGCCTCAAAAGGTTTTCCCTGTCTCTTATACACATATAACATCCTGCCAAACATTTGCAATGATATAATGCCCCATCCCGACTAGGAACCATTGAAAATACAAGATACCAGTGCCTCAATAAATTTCAAAGTATAACCAACAGATAGGTACTTCGATAAGCTGCCCATGTAATGTTGTTGAACCATTCATCCACTATATATGGAACTTTTGTTGGAGGGAAACAACCTTAACTCGAGGGATGTCCAGCAAGATTTCAAATTCATCTCAAACTACATTAGCGAAGCTGCAATCAACAAAAAAATGATCTAATGCATCCACATAATTGCAATGACAACACTTTGAGGCAGGGAAAAATCCCAAATCCACAGAAGTATATCGACAAATGGCAAGAAACCATTTAGTGCTTTCCACAAGAAAAATAGAGATTTTAATTGGGATCCTTGAGCTCCAAATGTAATTTCTAGACTTCATAGTGCTTCTTCTGGAGCGAAAGATTTGATAAGTAGAGGAAGTACTAAACTCTCATGAGCTGGACAAATTCCAAACCTACTTATCATCTTCATGTGACAGCCGAATAGGAAATTAAAGGATATCACTTTCACTTTTGGCGGTAGTAAAATGCTCACCAAATTCAAATTCCATCCATTATCAGTTGTGTATAGGTCTTTAATTTTAGCATAGGATGATCCACATGTTCAACCCAGCCTGCTATATGATCTTTATTTTATCTAGCAAGGCTGAAAAAATATCACAAGTCTTCCTCGAGAGGTTTGTCATCAGACCAGATCTTGCTTGATATTTATGAAGAAAATTCATCAACCTTCGAATATAAGATTTCTCGCCCCTAGTGAAAATAAGTATATCACCTGCAGAAAGCCAAAGTGTGAGACCATTGGGCAGCTCCTAGCAACTGAGAAAGGTAGAATATCAACATTTTGCATGAGCTTAGTTAATCCTCAAGACTGAGCTTTAGACGCTAAGATAAAAAGCAAAGGCAGTAAGGGATCACCCTGCTTAACTCCACATGTAGAGTGAAAGAAACCAAAGCACTTTTCTCCCGCAAGAACTACCAAGTTAAGGAATGAAATCATCTCCTTTAAGTAAGACATTGGTGAAAGCTTGGGAGAAGCTTGGGAGTGGTTCAAAGAGTTGCTAAGGAAATGTCCTCATTACACTATTCCTATGTGGCTTCAAATCGAAACTTTCTATAATGGCTTGACTCAGGAAACCAAATCCATTGTGGATGCTTCCGCTGATGGGTCCATCTCATACAAGACTCCAGAAGAAGCTCAAGAGTTTCTTAATAGGATGGCATACAATCACTATTATCATGGACCAATGACCTCATCGGTAACTCAACACCAAGCTAATCAAACCAATGCAAATAGTGGTGTGTTGAATTTGAACAGGCAAGATGCTCTTTTGGCACAGCAAAGTATGCTCATGAGTGTGATGAATAACGTTGCAAAGGCATTGGAGAATTTGGGAAAACCAAGTTGTGTAAATGCCATGTCTTCTTCTCCAACCCAACCAAGCATGGTATGTGATTTTTGTGGTGGTGGCCATGCCAATGGACAATGTGAGATGCAATATGGATCCAATGAGCAAATCAATTATGTGGCTAATCAACCATCATTTCCAAGGAACCAATCCGGAGCTTATGGGAACACATGCAATCCTTCTTGGAGGAATAACCCAAATTTCTCAATGAGTAACGCCAACAACAAATCTAACCCTCCTTACCAACCAAATCCCCTACCTCAGAAGTTTGGAACACACTCAAGTCTCAAATTCCTCACCTAGACCTTATCAACCCACATCAAATAAATTTATAACCCAACTCTTATCAACCTTTTCCTAACCCTTCATTTCAAAACCAACAACCAGAGCCTCAATTTCAATACACAAACTCTCCCCAATCTATGTATCATGACCAATATGGTCCAAGAGAGAATGTGGGAGAAGATGGTTGGAAAAGAGAAGTCGATTATTTGAGAAGAGAGTTAGATAGGACAACGGAGGAACACAAGAAGGATTATGAGAATTTGAAGGTATCTACGAGGAATTTAGAGATTCAATTGAGGCAATTGGAAAGATTGAATAATGACAAACCTATTGGGGCAATTTCGAGTGATACTATTCCAAACCCAAGGAGCAATGCAATGCCATAACCCTAAGGAATGAAAAAGAATTGGTTGAATCTAAGGAGAAGAAAAATGAGAAGGAAGGAAGCAAGGAACAAAAGTCCAAGGTAATTGAGAATTAAAAGGAAGTGGTTGATGCCAAGAAGGAACAAAAGAATGAGATCAAGGTATCCAAGAAGAAGCATGTGGAGGAACCTTTGACGATAGATCCATCAATAAAAGTGCAATACCCTCAATAGATTCATTGATCCGCGAAAGATGGAAAAAGAGAAGCAATTCACCAATTTCTTGTATATGTTGAGAAAGATTAATGTCAATATTCTTTTGATTGATGTCTTCACCAAGATGCCCAACTATGCTCGCTTCATGAAGGATATTTTGGCAAGGAAGCAAAAGTGGGATGATGATGAGAAAGTATGCCTTGATGCCCAAGGTAGTGCCATTGTTCGAAGGCGGTTGCCCCCTAAACTCAAAGATCCCGGTAGTTTTATGATACTGGTGAATGTTGGAGGAAAAACGTGGCATCGATCACTTTGTGATTTGGGGGCAAGCATAAATATCATGTCAAAGGCCATCTATGACAAATTAGAGATCAACAATGTCAAGCCAACTAATATCACACTCTAATTGGCGAATTTAACCGAGAGGAAACCATATGGCTTGTTGGAGGATGTGCTTGTACAAGTTGAAAAGTTGGTATTTCCCGTTGATTTCTTTGTGCTAGACACAAGTGAAGAGACCTGTAAGATTCCATTGATTCTAGGGAGGCCTTTCTTGTCGACTGCTCATGCATTAATTGATGTGAACAAAGGGAAGTTGGTCTTACGAGTTGAAAATGAATCGATTGAATTTGATGTGTTTGAATATATTGACAATATTCCAATTGTTGAAGAAAATGTGGTAACCAATCTCTTAATTCTTTCCTTGATAGGTCAAATGAAGATCAAAATGAAGTTAACCAATTCGCTCGAGTAAGTGTTGGAACTAAAAGAAGATCCGATAAATGAATTGAAGGAAAAACCTGCCAATAAGGGATATATGTTGATGAAAGATGAATAGATTTTTGCAAAGAATAAGCAAAATGGTGATGTCAAGAAATTGAGAAGGCACAAAAAGAAAAGAAAATTGTTTGAGAAATAATTGGAGATGTTAATTGGGGCACTAGCGATGGTTAAGGCTAGAAAGAAAGGACTTGTGCATGGAAAACCTGAAAATCAAGCTTAATCATGACGAAAAGGGGGTCGAGAAAGTGCTTCCATGGAAACCAAAAGGAAAAGAAGGGTCAATCATCCTCAATTACTTGGAATGAAGTCCATGCCATAGTCAAGCTAGTGACAATAAGTGACCTGATTCTTGGGAGGCAACCCAAGATTTCATTTAGTTGTTTTTGCTTTCTTTTAGTGTGATTTTTGGATTAGATTAATTTTGAGCAAAATTGGTTTGAATTAGGTTAGAATTTTTGTTTAAAAAGTTAAGTTTTTGAGTTGAATAAATGGTGCTAATGAATGAGTAAAATTGTCATCTTAACTTGTTAATTTTGTGTTTTCAGGTGATGCATGGAAGTGAAGAAAAGTGATGATGAATTGAACAATTTTGGCTAAGTGTGAAAATTCCACTTTGTAGAAGCTCAGCTTGAGATCACGATCTCAAGTTCAAACTTCTGGAGGGCTGAATGGTCATTTGGTCGAGATCGCAATCTCGATTCTAAGATCGCGGTCGCAACTCCAAACTTCTGCAAAGGCATATTTCCATAATAGTGCCGAGTAGAGATCGCGATCTCAACTCACTTGAGATCGCTATACCAGAATAGAGATCGCGATCTCGAAGGACATGTATGTTTTTCTAGAATTCCATTTCTTCTTATTCTGATTTCATAAATCTCTTCTATTCTTCTCCTGTCAACCAAAAACCCCTACTCCAATCCCTCAAAACTCTTAGATGTCTTCCTTAAAAATCATTTCAAACTCCACACCCATTACTAACATCATCCTACTGTCCTCTAGGAAGATCAAAGCTAGCATTTTGAGGGAGGATTCTTGGAGAAATTTGAAGTTAAAGGGCAATCGAAACAAAAAAGTTTTTGGGAAATTTCAATCCGAAAAATGGGTAATATCTTTCCTTGGGTTCTTAGTTTTAATTGTCAATTTGGTAAAGATAATTGTTGGGTTTTGTGGATTAATTTGTGGTGAATTTGGGGGTACTCAATTGTTGAAATTTGGACAATAATTAGTGCAAATTTTTAGGAGAATTTTGATATTCAATTGTCTCCAATTATTTGAATTACTATTTTGATATTTGATTTTATTTGAATTGGGGTTGAAATATTTGGAAATTTGTTGAAAATTTTATAATTTTGTGGTCGTGATTCTTGATTGGGGATTGAATTTCTGAATTGTTGATTGAATTTTGTTGTTTAAAAATTCCAAGAGGGGTTTATGGTAGTGTAGAAAGAAGGGTGAGAATGAGGGGTAGAGGAGTAGGTTAGATGAGAAGGAAACCAGGAGAGGGCACTAGTGTAGAAGAGGGGTTCGGAACAACCGTTTGAGGGAGGTGAGCAGATTGAACTTCAGTTCTCGAGCGATATGGCTAAACAGTTGTATAAGAATAACGAGAAACATGAGGTAATTAGAGAGCGGAACTTTGATCTTTCAATGCATTGGGGTGATTATGAAGATGTTAGAAGAGCTATTGAGGCACAAATTAGGTCAAGAAAATGGGAGGCTTTTAACACTCTAGTTGACCCCGGGGCTTCCCAATTAGTAAAGGAGTTTCATATGCAATCTATGTGAACTGGAAGATGGCAAGGTACGAATACGGGGGGGTGGGGGGTGTTAGTAGACTTTATTGCAGATTTGATTAATGCATATTTCAACATACCCCCCATACCTTCTAATCAATACTTGGCATTCTTGAATAATAAAGAGAAGGACATGAATGCAATTAAGGATGCCATTTGTGGAGGGTTGATTGGATCAAGAGTACTTCATCTACCACTAAATTGACATTTGCTCGACAAGGATTTTTATTGGTGGCTAAGTTGTGGTTTTATTTTATCAGTAGTCATATTCGGCCAATGCTGTGAGCTTTATCCAGAGGGACAAAGCACTCTCAGCATATGCCATCATGACGGGGGGTGCCGGTGAACATTGGTCACCTTATTAGGCAGGGATGCTTGGAGAGTGCAAGGTCTGGTGGACCTATATTTTATGACTCTAGTCTAATTCACCATCTTTGTACTATAGTAGGTTGTCCGATTAATCCTAAGGAATAAATGACACATCTGTATCACGAGGAAGGATCAACTCAGAATATGTCTACAGAATGGTGAGAGAGTACGAGAAGCACCACCCAGAGAAGCACCCTACCCAGCCACCACCACCTCCGGTATGGCACTTTGGTCCACCTCGTGGACAGTACTACACACCACCTTTGGCTGCAGAACATCACGAGGGGATCTAGCCACTGAGGTGCGACCGTCTCTTGTACATGGAGGATGATCATTAAGAGGCCCAACCGAGTGACGGTGAGGAGGGTCAAGAAGAGATGGAATGAGAAGATGAATGCCACCATTTGCTGGAGCATGGATGAATACCAACCCTGGCCACTGGATTGATTTGATGAATGTTGACAATTCTCTTTGTTTTATTGATTGAACACCATGACTGTTGATTATTTTTAGTTACTTTTGTTTTGCTTTATTTTCAGTTTTTGGATTTGAAGTATTTGAGTTTTCTTTTTTTTTTCTTAAGTAATGTGGCTAATGGCCTTAAGCTGACGCCAAGCTTATATATATTTTGATCTTTCATGGATTGAGTCTCTTTGGGAATTTCGTTTTAGACACTTGGTGTAGTTTTCGTCATTGCTTAATAAGAGTAGAATGGCTGAGGGCCCTAAGCTGATGCCATCTTTGCATTTATTAATGAATTGAATTGAATGTTGATTTTGTTTAAAACTTGACGTGGTTTGATGCTCTTTGCACTTCTACTCAAGTTCAGTTATTAGTTAAAATTATGTCATGGTTTGACTAGTTTTTGTTATTTTTAGTTATGTCTTTATGTTTAATTTTGGGTGAGTGGAAGGATGATTTATTCATCAATTGGAATAAAAGACAGAAGTTTGGGGGTGTTTATTTCTTTCGTTTTGGGAATGGTTGTTTTTGTACATATTTTTGTCACTTGATGTATAATGGATGGAATTGATCAATTGGGTACTCAATGATTATGAATTTTGACATTCAATACTCAATGATGGAAATATTTGATTGAGTCATTCAATAGATTTTTTGTGTGAGTGAGTAGTTCGTTTGCAGCGTAAAGATTTCATAAACTTGGCATTACTATTTTTCCAAAAGAAGTGCTAAAATTTTAGGAAAATTTATTTGAAATGTTGTTTCTGATCAAATCACTTATATTATTTGGTTGATGATTTATCTTTTCGAAAGAAATGAGTTAAATGATATAGAAGGAATTTTGGGACATTTCGTGTGTTTGCATAGGGAATGTTCTTCTAACTTATGAATAATTGATATTCGAGATTAATTTTAGGTACATTTCACTCCTTTTTCTTGGTTTAGGACCGATTAAAAATAATTAGGAATAAGGTGAGTACGGGATTCCGACATATACCCATGTTGCTTCTCCGAAATAAGCCATTAGTGTAGTAATAAGGCGAGTACGGGATTCTGACATGTACCCATGAAACAACTTTGCCTAAGCTCTTAGGAATTGCATTTTCATATACCAATAAGTTAAGGAGTAAATGTTTGTAATACTTATCATTAATCTCATATTACTTATTCCTGCCTGTTAGAGGTCTATTCCCGAAATGTGTGACATTGGCATTTAAGTTTATTCCTAATTGAACTTCTATTTTCTTGATACCTAGTCGAGATAGTTGACTAATTTTATAATATTTGTGATTTGAGAAGAAAGGATGTTTTAAATGGATTGAACAAAAACTTTTGGTAACTCTTTTTGAAATGGTAAGGCTTGGTGATGTGAAATCTTTTGTAGTGAATGAACGTGTGTTTCTTTATAGGGATATTGCAATCTTGAATTGATTGATTTAAATACTTCAACTATTATATAGTATTGAGAGTCACTTGAGAGCTGTCTTAATTGTTCTAAGTGCATCCATAATTCATCAAGTGCTGTGCCGATTTTGGTGGTGTTTAAGTGTTTAAGTGTTCGTAAACTCCTTTTCAATTTTTTTTTGTTTTGCTCGGGACTAGCAAAACGCTAAGTTTGGGGGTGTGATAACTCTAGTAAACTAGAGTTATTTTCCTCTAAATTGTTGATAGTGTATAGCCCAAAGCTTCCCGAACTTTGGGTAGTAATTGATAATTTTAATTAATTTCTTCTATATGTGTTTATATTTTTGTTGTTGTTCAAGATGTTAAGTTTTTATTAAAAATTTTGCATAATTAAGGGCTTAATTATGTTAATTTGGTGCAGGTAAAAATTAGAAGTTGGAAGCTGGATTAAACAAAGCTCAAGGGATCAAAATGAAATAATCAAAGAAAAGAGGGGCTGCTAGAAGAGAGTCCAGATCGCGATCTAGACTCAGGAAGGTCACTTAAAACCTTGCCGAGCCGAGATCGCGATCTCAACTCGCAGATGCTTTAGTATGGAGGGCAAATTTGTAATAGATCAGGGAGTACTCTCTGGTTTTTACTTGTACTATCTTAACCTACTTTATACAGGATTGAAGTAATCGGGATAGTAATAGTAATTAGTAAAAATAGATTTTAGGATAGATTAGGATTTCTTGAACCTTAAGTTTTAGGTTTAATGAAAATTGCTCGATAATTCTCTTTCAGATGGCTTGTTTTAGTTTCTGGTCAAGTTCAAATTTTGATTAGATAATTGTAGTGGGTTAATCGCAGTTACACGTAGATATAATTTTTACTTGCTTTCTAGTCTAATTTAGTGAGCATTTTTTTACTTCCATTCTAGGGTTTAATAGATAAATTAGGGTTCTTGTTCATTTTTTTTATATTAGTTAAGAATTTTCACTTCCTTGCTTTAATTTCTAGTTAATTTGTAGGGGCTTTCGTTATTACCATAAAAAATCCAAAAATATTTTAATTTTAAGTTTTACTCTTTCAAATTCTAGTTTACAATTAGTAATTTCTTGCTTCATCATGTCTCTACTTAGTCTTCTTTTTAAGATAATTTTTTTTAATTTGAGTTCTCTTTTAATTAATTTAGAGTAGAATTAATTGCCTTCCTTTGATTGTTTTTACAAGAAAATATTAAGTAGTCTCTAATTTCCATATATGTTTAGTTTCACTTACTTGTTTTTTAGTTAATCTAGATTAGAGTTAGATGCCTTTAATTGCTTTCATTTAATTATGGCTCTTATTAGAGTAGTTTCACATCCATTGTTTGATTATTCCTTAACTGTACAAAGACCTGTAACACTTGGTAATTGCTTTCCAACAATCCTTGTGGGACGATACCACTCAACCTATACTACTACCAACTCTGTATACTTGCGGAAGTGAGGTAGAGTGTATAGGTTTAGAGATGTTCCTTATCACTTTGTTTGCTTTAAATTGATCTCTGGCTTAGTACAAAGACAAGTTTTTGACACCATTGCCGGGGATTGTCCTTGAAAATTAGCAATATTAAGCGCTTTCGGGTCGTGTAGATTAAGCATTTAGTTTAGTTGTTAATTTTACTTATTTGTTCATGTTTGATTCTAGTTTTGAGGAATTGACTTGGCACTCAAATTAACTATTTGGCTTGGTTTTTTGTAGCGCATGCTAAAAGGAGACCAAGAGCCATTTATTTGTTTAGACAAGGAATGGGAGAAAGAGCTATGAGAAATTAGAAATGTATTGAAAAGGGTACAACAAGAACAAGAAAGAATTGAGATGGCAAATGCTGATACTCATCACAGGAATTTGAACATGGAAAACGATGAAGAAGTGGTTGTTGGAAATAATGGGATTGGTGGCTACGGGAATGGAAATGGCTTGAATGGGAATGGAAGGCCATTAAGGGAATATGCCTTGCCGAATTTTGATGGAGTGAACTCGAGTATTGCACGAATGCCCGTCCAAGATAACAACTCTGAGATCAAGCCCACATAATCCAAATGTTCCAAGCTCATGCTATGTTCGGAGGTAGTTCCAATGAAGACCCCTATACACGCCTCATGAATTTTGAAGAAATATTGGACACATTCAAGTTTAATGGAGTACATCAGGATTGTGTGCAAATGAGGGTGTTTTCTTTCTCTCTTCGGGATAAGGCAAAGTCTTGGTTGCAATCCCACCCCAAGGAACATTTACTACTTGGAATCAACTTACTCAAGAGTTTTTCGCAAAGCACTTTCCTCCCGCAAGAACAGCCAAGTTGAGGAATGAAATCACTTCCTTTAAGCAAGACGTTATGCCTCAAGAAGTTATCCAAGTGTATCCAATTCTCAGGAAGTTTGCCTCACTAAATCCATAGAAGGCCTTCCATGTCAAAATTTGCCAACAAGTGTGAATATGAATAGTCTAGCAAGTTTCTGAACAATATCTAGGGGAAAAAATACTATAGGTTTACCTTGATATGTTGAAGAAGGAACTAATGGGATATCTTCGTCCTTTGATGAGACAACCGAGGCAAAGGAAAGGATTAGCAGTGAGTAAAGCCTTTCAATTGACAACTGAAGGACAACCATTAGAGCCAAGATTGAAGAAGAGTCAATGGGGGAGAAGCTCAGGAGAGGCCAACCCTAGAGAGCGTTTTCCGCAAATTAATCTAGTCTTATTTAATTGGACTTATGAAAATTAGTTATACAAACTTTAATTGAGTAGCATAAACACTAGAAACCTAAATAATTAAATATAGCTAAGTAACATAAATAAACATCCACACAAACCAGAGAACCCTAATGAAATACTATCATAAACAACAAACACTACTTCCAATCATACAAAACAAGAAAGCGGTAAATAAATTTTAAAATGGTTCAAAATTAATCAGAGTGAATGAACCCCTTAAGTTGAAGTAGAAGAACCATCTCTCTTTCCTCATGTGCTACAGTATCTCTGGCTTCTAATGGACCATTTTCCATTGTATCAATAGTATCATCCTCCTTGCAATGTAGTAGAAGAAGTAACTACGGGAATAATGAATGATCCAACCAAAACAATCTAGTAGAGCTCTTTACATTTGATAATTCAACATTGCACACAGTGCCTACCCTCTTCTAGAAGCCTAGAGGTCATCCTTGCCTTTTTCCAATCTCTCCACTCTTTGGCTCAGGGCCAACGACCTCGTTTGTGGGATGCTATAAGAGCTATGACCCTATCTACCAAACCATGCCGTGCCTATACTCTAGCAATAGGATCTATTACATAAACCTTCCATTAATGTTTGCATGAAGCTGAACTATATATAGGGTGGGTTTCTTATTAGTCCACTAGACTCCTACCTGCAAAGATAGACTATTGATAAGCAATGGAAATCCCAAACCTCTAATAGATCTACCAGCTTTGGCTACCATCTCATTGGCAATACCCTTGCCAAGATCCATAAACCATTGAGTCATAATCGAATAAATCACTAAAGCCTTACCCGAGTAATGTCACTAAAATGTGTAGTGGGAAAAATATCGTCACACAAAATGGAGCTAGACCTTGGCTCGGAAAGATAGAGAATTATACACCAAATGAAAGGCTGTGCCCGACACAATACTGCTAAATCTCCTGATCATCACACAAAACTCTCTCCACATCCTGATTCTTGAACTCATCAAACTAGGAGCATTAAAGGAATGAGTATTCAGCAAAGTAGAAATAGCTGCAGTGCTAAAATAAACTCTTCGACCTTTAACCCTCATTATTTAGTCATCATGGAATTGTGTCTGGGCATAAAACTCTCAAATTGCTTCTTAGACACCCATATCCAATGGTTCTCTAGAGTGATCCCAATCCCTCTCAATCACAATCTTTCCAGTGGACAACCAAATATGACCATATTGAGTCCGACTTGGAGCCCATACAAAACGATGCTCAGGAATCAAAGGCTAGGATAATTGGGCCATATACTTCAAAAATCAATCTTGGGTGATAAATTTATGCTTATCAAAGTTATTAATATATTTAAAGATGACGCTTCATTAGCTTTAAGCCTTTTAAAACCCATCGCAGCAAAATACGAAATGGATATAAAAAAGAGAACAGTCTACACCAGGCAATCAAAAATAATCTCAACACCACAGACTGACAAAATAAAGAAGAATCTAACAAAATAATATCACCGTCCACTGTGGAATAGGACTATGACTGAAATCTTTAGCTGAATCGGTGAATTCTTTAAGGAACCATAAAATTTTTCCCAAAATATGTCCGAAAGTTTATAGTACCATCTATATTATAGCACTTATAAGTAGATAGAAGAGCTAAAAAAGTCAGAAAAGACAAAAAAATAAAAGGAGGAATGAAAAATGAACCCAAGCTTCTTGTTGATATAGGTAGAAAATGACACACTCGCTGTAGGTAGCAGCCAGAATTCAAAAATTTAGGGTTTTTGAAAATTACGTTCGTCGCAACTAAGGTAAAGCTTGGCTGCAGCTAAAATCTGGAAAATTCAGGCCAACAATGTGTTGTGTACCCTCCAGGATGTATCCATAATTTTCTTCAAAATCTTATACAAGGACAAGATCAAATGCATAAGAAAATAACATATAACCGAAACTCAAAACAAAGACAAAAGAAAAAATTGAAAACCGACAATTAATTAGGAAAAACAAGAATAAACAAATAATAACAACTAATAACACAATATACCGGCTAGCCTCCCAGCAAGTGCTATGTTTTGTGTCTTCAGCAAAACATAGTAGCTTGTACATTTCTATTAATTTATTAGAGGACTGGCTTGTCGAGAAACGCATCATTTTGAGTTGACCTTTCACACTTTTAGTGGCATTAACACATTATGCAAGTGAATTACACAATTGGATTATGTAGAGATGTTATTCTCTACCATAACTAACCTTCCTTTGTGTGGAGTTTCTAGGAGTATCTTTAAAGTCCATGCCAGCCATAGACGTCCGACACCTAAAGACTACTACATGAAGAAATATCAGCTAGGTTAGTGGACTCGACTACATATAACTCTAAGTTAAACTTATTGGAACATAAGAAGTGTAAGTCTTTGTCCACAAACAGTTAATGTTACAGTATCCATATGATTCCTTATTCTCACTATCCCTAAAGAGTAAACACATTCTACAATGAATGGACCGTCCTACCTAGACCTCAACTTCCATGGGAAATACCTATGATCAGATGTTATAATAAAGAACATGGTACCTTGGCTTAAAGATTTTTCTGGTGATCATCTTATCATGTTGGAATGTCATTTTCTCTTTATAATGTTTGGCATTCTCATACGCCTCATGAAGCATCTTTTCTAACTCACTCAACGGAAGCCTCTTATAGTCTCGCACACATTTCATATCAAAATTAAATGCTCTAATTGCTTAGTAAGCATGGTGTTAGAGCTCAACTGCTAGATGACAATCCTTGACAAAATCTAAGGGACATAAATATAGGGGTCTTGAATGTGGTGTGGTTGGCCCATAAAAGATCATTGAATCTCAACGAACAATCCTTCCTATCCGGCCTAAAAAAAATTTTTTAGAATGGGCTTGATCTCTCAATTGGACCCTCCACTTGCTTACTAGTTTATGGTATGACCACTTTATGGGTAACCGAATACTTCTTCAACAATGCCTTAAAAGCACAATGACTAAAGTGACTACCTGTATCTCTAATAACCACTCTTTGAGCTACAAACCTACTAAAAATATCTTCCTTAAGGAACCTCAACACCACTCTATGATCATTGGTCTTGGTAGCTATAGCTTCATGTACCATTTAGATACATTGTCCACCCTACTAGAATAAACTCATTACCAAAAGAAAAAGGGAAAGGACCCATGAAGTCTATACCCCAAACATCAAAAATTTATGCAATGAAGATGGGCTAAAGGGATAACATATTCTGGTTAGGAACTGTCCAAGTTCTTTGACATTGCTCGCAAGATGCACAGAATTGGTGAGTGTCATGGAACTGGTTAAACCAAAAGGAAACAAATTTCAAAACTTTATTTGTATTATTGCAACGACCAAAATGACCACCACATGCATAAAAATGACAAAAGGAGAAAATACTATGAAACTTATTTTTTGGGACGCACCTATGGATGATCGAATCAGAACCTTGCTTATATATATAAGGTTCATCTTAGAAGTAATCCATAGCTTGAGATAAAATTCTCTTTCTCTTGCTTAGACCAATATGTAGGGGCTTCATCAGTAACAAAGTAATTAACGATGTATGCATACCAAGGTGATTATGTGTTGGAGATGGGCTAATAATTGTTGATCAGCAAATGAGTCCAAGTCCATCCCATTATTTTGAGAATCGACCAGGATCCTAGATAAATAATCAGCAACTAGGTTATCACAACCCTTCTTATCTATAATCTTATTGTCAAATTTTGATAGAAGAAGGATCAAATGAATGAGATTATGTTTAGCCTCTTTCTTAGATAAAAGGTATTTCATAGTAGAATGATCAAAAAATACAATAGCCTTTTATCTAAGAAGGCAGGATCGGAATTTATCTAAAACAAAACTACAACATGCAACCCTTTCTGTAGTAGTGTAAGTTTTATGAGCATCATTCTGGATTTTGCTTGCATAGTAGATAGCACAAGGAATTTTATCTACCATTTTCCCAAGAACAGACCCAATAGCACAGTCAGATGCATCAAATATAATTTCATAAAGCAGAAAGTAGTCAAGTACTTGAACAATAGGAGTTGACATAAGAAAATAACGCAATCTTTCAAAAAAGAATAGCACATTAGAGCAAGATAAAAAATGAACGGTGCATCTTTCACAAGAAAGTTAGCAATCGGTCTAGCAATTTTACTGAAATCTTTAATGAACATCCTACAAAAACTCGCATCTCCCTTGAATAACCTTAACTGTATTACAGAAGAAGGAATGGGGTGGTTAGAAATTAACTCTACTTTAGCCATATCTACTTCTATCCCATCCTTAGACACTCTATTTCTATTCCCTTTTGAACCATGAAATGACTCTTCTCCCAACTAAGTAGGTAGTTAGAATCCTCACAACGTTGAAGCACAAAAGACAAATTATTAAAGCATTCATCAAAAGTAAGACAAAATACTAAGAAATCATCCATGAATATCTCAACAAATTCATCAAGTATGGAAGAAAATAGCTCATATGCTTATTTGGAAAGTAGCTAGTGCATTACACAGACCAAACGAAATTTAAGATATCAAATGCATTGAAAGAACAAGTAAAAGTTGTTTCCTCCTGGTTTTCCAGGTATATCAAAACTCCTGGAATTAACCCTAATTACCACTAATAAAATATTAAAAACATTTTCCAACTAATATTTCTAAGATATAATCAACGAGGGGTAGGGGAAAATGATCTTTTCAAGTAGTTAGGTTGAGCTTACGAATTACTATTCTAGAGGAAACTAATTCACCTTTATCAGTTAACGCAATAGTAGTTCATGACATCTTATAGACAAGTTGCACCGGACTCAACCCTCTACTATAAAAAATTAGGTAAATAATACCCTTATCAAGCAATTTCATGATTTCCATCTTAACAACTTCATGCATGTTTGGGTTAAGTCTTCTTTTCTTATCTCTCATTGAACGTGCAATATCCTCAAGATGTATTTTGTGCATGTATACAAAAGGGTCTATACCCTTAAGGTCTGCAATAGACTATTATATGGTCTGTTTATGTTTATTTAAAACTTGAATTAGAGTCTTTTCATGTTCTTCTATTAGGTGAGTAGCTATCATAATAGGCAAAGTTTCCTTTTCACCTAAGAACACATTTTACATTTTCGGGCCAAATTTTTTTGGTTTTTTTTTGTTAACCCAACGATCCCTTCGTGATGGGTGATAACCCATTTATTAATTTAGAGATAAAGTACAAGGAGGGGACTTTAGGCCAATATCCTTGACCTAATGAGTCCTAAGGAAACATCACTAATTGCAAAATCATATATGAGAGAAGGTTAAATGGTATCCATGAACAATCTCAAAAGGCCGCATAGTTAGGGAAAGTGTTTCAGTGAATGATTACAAAAGAGGAAAATATACTACCCTCATTTGCAAGAAAATCATGAATAACATTACATTCTCACAAAACGTGATTGAAAGCAAAACGTCTATTTTCAATCAATTGTTAAGCTACAAAATGCGAGAATTGATGCTTCGTGAAGTTGATTAGGATCCAAAAAAATGTTTACAATAACTTCATTATCTAAATTTACTTCAATGTTGTCCACGTTGAGATCCAAACATAGTTTTAACCCATCAAGCAAGGAAACTTTAGAGACCTCAAACTTGTACCCAAACTATAGTTATTTGAGTTTGCAAAAGAACTTGCTGAGTCCCTGATTATATGACCACCGGAAGACAATCCATAGTTTTCTTTACATGTCCCATCGTTGTGGAGTTCAAGCTTACCTGCTGGAAGACACTTCCAATGGACTGTAATTACCTTATAAGTGGCTTAGACAAAAATAATTGAGCAAGAAAACTATTTTTAAGGAGAGTTGAATCAGCTATTGAAGATTTGATAAATAGAAAATCCAAGACTATTCTCCTTATGTGAAAGCAGGTAAGCTTGAATCTAAGCAAGACTGAGAATTATACACATCAAGCTATGTATTACTTCCTGTCTCTAATACACATCTAGAAAGAAGATAGAGTCTTTAATATGAATCGGGTAGGCTAAAAATGTGTCAAGTTAAGAAGATGGAGGCAAGAGCAAAATAAAGTTTTGAAATTTGTTTCACATTCATTGAATCTTGATGAAGTTAGATTGGACTTTCCTAAATTCATTAATAGACAAAGTTCAATTCTTTAAAGTGAAGCACAAGTGGAGATTCTTTAAGTCCAATAGTTGAATATTATGTAATATTGTTACTTGGATTTTTATGTGTTCAAGTCCATTATTATGTAAATCCCAATAGTAGTTTAAGTGTTGTGTAAATTGGGCCTGGTTTAAGTGTTATTTATTTATTAGTTTTGGACATAATTAGTAGTCTTTTATAAGTCCATAAGGCCCATTAAAGGGGCTGCACTGGCTGCGTTTTCTAGCCTACTTATTAGGAGATTTGGAGCTAGTTTTTAGGACTTTTAAAGCCTATAAATAGGCCTTCATATGGATGAATTTTTTAGCATATTTTAATCAATAACTTTTTTCTTTTCTATGAGCAAAAATTTCTTTCTTTTAGTATTTGCTTAAGACTTCGTTGGGATCACTGCTTGAGCAACGGTGATTGTTCTAACCGACTTACAGATTTGGTTCTTACCTAATTCATATAGGATCCCAAGTTGGGCTATACCTTAACACCGGGTTCGCATCAATCTTGTGAAGCAATCTAACTGTAGAATGCTAATAGTAATTCAACCACCATGAAGTGAACTTAGGTTGCAAGGAATGGACCTGAGAATAAGAAGGTTCATAAAGTTCTTAGAAATGTTGTCATACATCTATAACAATTAATAGAAAAGGAAAACAATATATTTAGTCTCTTGCTAACGACAGTAATAGAATTTGGAAACCACTGAAAATCTTATCTTTGTGAGTATATCATCTGTAAAAGATATCTGTGAAGGAGTTTCTGCATAAAAATTGTAATCTTCAATTGAATCCTTCTATCACAAAGCATTTGCCTAGACATTATACTAGAACTTGGTTTTGGCAAAGATGAAATGGAAAAAAGTCTATCTAAATTATATATCCATGCTAATTCATCTTGAGCTTTATAGTTAAGAAGAACTTTCTCCTGAACCTGGCGCAAAATCATAAACCATTCTGAACTAGTATATCTAACTATCTAGAACATCAGGATTCTAGTGATTCTGATTCTAGACCTGGAAGACTTTAAGTTGAGGAACAAAGACCTACTCCACGCTTTTATAGATTGGGCTTTTCCTGTCTAGTTCTAAAACCAAAAAGAAGCAACAACTATTCCTTAGTTTAAAAAGAATATTATCCTCAGCAACTTATTTGTGTAGTATCATTCTCCTCCAAGTAGCTGAGTAGATGCCATTCAGAATCCATTCACTGAATAAACCCTTCAGCAACATATCATCCATTCATAAATTTAGACCATAGATAAGAACCCCTTCTAAAAGTGCTCTATTCCACCAAAGCTTCATATAGAACCCTATAGAAACCACTTCTACTAGTTTAACTCCAAGTCTATTTCGATTAGTTGATTGGAAAATAGTCTTCCAAGAAGTTCAATGTTTTCTTAGACCACAATCTGGAGTAGCCCAACAAAGGAGCTTCCATTTGGGCTGTTCATGGAAAAAGAAGCGGCTTGAGAAGGATATTTCCTAGAAGGGGCAAGGGAGGCATAATTTACTTATGCCAAAGTCCAATTCCTTGGGGACTTCATAGGAGCTAAGCAATGGTGCAAGTTTCCCATGGATTACAATATCATTTTGAAGCCTCCTTGGTGTTGAGGGACAATTCATTTTCTTTTTATTTAATATGCTTTATTTTAGTTTCCTTGCTTTAGTTTAAGCACCCTACTAGTAATAAAGACTTGTGGCCTAGTGATTTGTTTAGCTTATGTTCTGTTGTTGGCAATTGAATTTGGAACACTTGGATGAATTTGGTCATTGATGAAAATGTTGTAGAATGACAATTTATCACTTGTTGTGATTCGTGAATGATATAAATATTTTATGGAATGATTTTTGACTTGGTTTTTAATTTTTCTTATGGGCATTCTAGTTGTTGTACATTTTAAAGCTAAATGTATGAGCTTATTTTGAGGAATCCATGTGGATGTTTGATATGGTTTGAGAGTAGTGTTTGTGATTGAATGTCTTTTTGAAACCGATCATGTGTGAAACTAAATTTGGGAAGAAGAGTTGGGCATTTAGATAATACATTTGTTATTTTAAACCTTATTTCCCTTTTGTATGTTTTTCTTTTCTTTAATTATTTGAACCATGTGAAGCCCCAAGGGCTCTTTCTTACTATATGCATGATTGGTTGTGGAAGAAATTCAATTTCTAAGACTCATGAGTTCAATTTATATAGCATTTATATGGTTTACTTGAAATTTTTTCTTATTTTTCCTTATTACTATTGTGCTTATTGATTGATGAAGTCCATAATTAAAGGATAGAACAACCTTGTTTCTAAGGTCAATATGTGTTTAATTAATCACATTCACATTTACATGGTTGATTTGTTGTCCATCTTCTATATTTGGTTTTTGATTGTTCAATTATAGTTCAAAATCATTGCCTAGTGTTCTGTTTTTATGCTTTCTAGTAGTATTATTATGTGCTTGTTCTATTTTGGGTGACTGATGGGATGATTTATACTATCACTTGAATAAAATGATCAGTTTGGGAGTGTTCTTTACTTGTGTTGGAATGGTGTCTTTTTGTGATTCTAAATATGTGTGTAATTAAATTTTGGATGAAAAATTCAGCGATTAAGGTACTCAAGGATGACAATTGACTTGCAAAGTCATGTGGTTGGTTTATTCAAATTTGACATTTCAAGGATTTTGGTGTGTGTTGTTTATTCAAATTTGACATTTCAAGGATTTTGGTGTGTGTTGTTTATTCAAATTTGACATTTCAAAGATTTTGGTGTGTGTTGTGTAGTTCTTTTGTAAACAAAGGAGTTTTCAAAAGCCGTGTATTACTATTGTCAAAAAGTGAGGACTCACATTTTTTGAGTGGATTGAATTGAAACATTTTTTTTTATCAAATCAATTGTATTACCTTGTTGGTCAATTTATCTTTTGGAAAAATTGGTCCAATTGGAATAAAAGTGATTTAGGCCAGTTTGACTATTTTTGGATGTGGAGTTTTATTCTATCTACTGAGTGATTGGTTCGCATATTATCTTAGGCAAATTTTTCTCCTCTTCCTTGGTTTAGGGCCGCAAAAATAAAAAGAAAAAAGAAAAGACAAATATATATATATATATATATATATAGTTGTAAAGCAAGTATGGGATTCTGGCCAGTACCCATATTGTTTCTTTGAAATGTACCATTAGAATTGTAATAAGGCTAGTACGAGATTTTGCTATGTACCCATGTTGTTTCTCTAAAACAGCCATTAGGACTCTTCGTTTTTAAATTGAGGCAAGTAGAAGCAAAGTCTTCAAAATGAGCCTTTATGTTTCAGTATGCCAACAAGTCGAGGAGAAAATGTTTATAATACCCATCATTGAAATCATTCCACTCAGTCCTTGATAGAGTGATACTCCCACATGTGTGACATGTGCATATTAGGCAGAATCCTAATGATCTTATATTTCCATGTGGCCTTGTCGTGTTAGTCGAAAAACTTTGTAATTCTTTTGGTTTGAGAAAAAATATGTTTTTGATGAATGGATCTTGTTTTCAAAAACCTCTTTTACGATGCTTAATACTTGGTTAATTGAAACCTTTTTTTGGCATTTGAGCTCATTTTTCCTCATGCAAATAAAAAAACTTGGAAAGATTAGTTTGAATAATTCAAATTGTCATACGGTATCTGAGGTCCTTTGAGAGATTTCCTCATTATTCAAAGTACATCCATTATTCACCTATTGTGTCGTCTCTTTGGTGTTGTACTTGTCTACAGTTTTAGTTAAGTTCTTTTTCCTTCTTGTTCTGCTTGGGACGAGGAAAAGCTTAAGTTTCTGGGGGTGCGATAATTCTTGCAAATTAGAGTTATATACACCTTAAACTTGATGGTTTTGCTACTAGTTTGGAGCATTCTTGGTATTTTCGTGTGTGAAGATCTATTTTACTTCTATGTGTTAGAATGTGTTAATATATATTTATTAAGTGTTTCAATACTTCTTTAGGTGTTAATTAGCATATTTTATTAGGTCCTTATGTTTAGAGTTGTGTCATGTCATTAACCTAACTACGTTAGGAGTTAGGTTTTTCATTCATCTTTGTTTGTCTTTACTTTTTGGCCTCTTTTGTGAGAATTGTATTTAAATGTTTATGAATTATTTTAAGTTTTGTTATAGATAATAATGTTCTCCTATGTGTTAGACTTGCATAAAAAAAATAGCGCAACAATCAAAAGTTAGACGAAAATCTTCAAAACAAAATAGTGAAGTGCTAAAGAAGGTATAGTCGATGTTGTGACATCAAGATTTGATACCGCGACACCAAAGGTGGTTGCGACAAAAATGACTTTGTTCAGTGCTGATTTTACTGCACCATTACCCCATGACCCTAATTGTTTATACCCCATTTAATCATCATTTGAGGTATAGAAGAGCCATTAGAAACGTAGGAGGAGTAGACTAGAGTAGAAGTTAGTTCTCTTTCTTTTTCCCTCCCATTTGGGGAGGAATTTCTTAGATTATGAATAATTTTTGTTGTAGATTTAAATTCCAAGCTAAAGATTGAATCTTTTTAGTTGTAAGTGCCTTATTTATTTCAAACTCTTTTAATTAATCTTGAATTTCATGTTTCCTTAGTTTAATTAGTTTAATTGCTTCTCGTAACTTACATTCTTTACTTGATTTCCTAGTTTAATTCGTAGAATAGTTCATGCATTTTTCAAGTAGTTATTTTATTTACAAGAATTCTTAGTGTAATTGTTAGATTAGTTTATGAACTTTCCTTAAAAATACTTTCTTAGTATAATCTAGAAGTTTAGCTAGATACTTAGAGTACTTACCATTGCTGAGATTAATGGGCTATCTTAAATTATGTTTCCTTAGTAGTAATTAGTAGTTTAGACTAATTAATTTCTTGCTTAAGTCAATTTCACTTTTTAATTGCTCTTTCTAATTTCTATCTACAGATGCTTCAATTTTAATTGCTTTCTTACAAAATACTTTCTTAGTGTTAATCTTGATGTTAAATTGCTTTGCTAAGCCTTTAAATTTCTTTCTTGGTTTCCTTAGTTCTAGTTTTAATTAAATCTTTCTTTTAATCAATTATTTATCGGTAATTATCGACCAATCCTTACGGGCACAATCCCTACATCCCTTTACTACTAGTTGACAACTATATACTTGCTGAATACTACCTAGATAGTAATAGGATTTAGGTGTTTATGAACTAAATAACTATGTGTTTTTTTTTTTTTTTTTAAAAAAGAGACATCAAACATCTTGTTGAAAACGTTAAACAAGCTTTTTGTGGAAGGCAACCCATTTTTCTGACTCTGAATTTTAATTCTTGTACTTAACTCATCTCCAAATTTTAACATATTTTGTTTTCAGACTAAATTAAATTAATTTGATGCTTTTGGTTTTAAATGATGTTTGGAGGGAGTTTACGAAGAAAAACTTGAGCAATACACGAAATATGGCCCAAAATGGACCAAATTAGTAAAATGGCTCGCAATCAGGTCAGTGACCAAGTTGGGGGGAGCCGCAGATGTGTATAATTGGCTAGGCACTGGACGTGCCCATAGGACTGGGACGGGTGCCCAAGTCATGGGCTAGAGGGATAAGTAGGGCTGTAATGTCATTCTCTATCTCTCCAAGCACCTTCAAATTGCCCTTAAACACCTCTAAACCCTTCCCCATCCTTCACCACACACAATCCACTCCAATTACACCCTAATTCTTGAATCTAAACATTTAAAAGTGACTACATTGCTGCAATTTTCATATTTGAAGAAGAAGGGAAGAAGGTGGGAAGCAAAAACTCCAACAAAAAGATCTCCTTGGGAATGTTGGTAGGAGCCAAAAGTCAAGCAGGGTGTAGCAATTAAAGTTTTAAAAAGCTTCAAATTGGTGAAATCGTTGTAATTTATTGTTTTTAATTGATTTGCTTCCATATATGTGAGATTAAATTTGTGGGTTTATGTGTTCTTAGTTGTTTATGCACTTGAATCTTTTTGTTTGAAATTGGTTTGTTTGGCATCTTAGGGAGATTTCTTGGTGTTATTTGACTACTTGGTGTGTGAGTGCTTCAATTCGGTTACATTCAGGTTCAATTTTTGTGTTTTTATTGAAAATTTTACTATGTCTTGTAAGGGTAAAAATATGGCTAAGGATTATAACTGCAAGAAGAAATTTGATAAGAAAATTTTCACCTCTCAAAAAGCTAATATTAGAAAATGGGTTTAAATTGGACTTGGGTTGGGCACTAATGACTTAAGGGCCATGGTAGTGAAAAACATTCGTAAGTAGCACTGGAATTGGTTGTGCACACATATGGAATTTTCTATAGAGGAAATAGCTAGAAAGTCTATTCTAATTTTTTGGAACTCAAGATAATGGATTTTTTTTTTTTGGTGGGAGGCATCAAAGTTCTCTGAACACATGAATCTTTAAACTCTTTCTTTGGCTTAGAAAAAATAGATAATGAAGGTTTGTTCCATTATCAAAGTCACTTTGAACTGGACGTTGAACCCTCAACTGTTCCTATCTAGCAGTCTTTTTAGTAAGCATTCGGTCTTTTCGTTGGCTCAAGTGGTTGGAACCCCTTGGAAGTTAGATTTGACTATAGAAAATTTTATGAGGCCAAAAATAGCCAAGGTGTGTGGGGAGGTTGACCTCCTAGCAAATTTACCATCAAGGCTTCGGCTTGGTGTTGCGAAGGGGAAATAGAAGAAAATTAGCTATGAACAACTCATAAAATATTGCACTAATTGTCATAAAATCGGCTATGATTTGGCTGAGTGTAAAGTTGGTGTTCCAGTATCAATTGAGAAAAGGGACTCAGAAGAGAACCCAGCTAAGCACAACCATAAAGGAGGAGCTAAAAATCAAGACCAAATAGAAGAAGGTTGTTAACATTCATAAAGTAGATATTCAGTCTAAAACAAAATGGATTCCTATCAATAGCTCCGAGGAAGGTTACATGAAATAGCTCATGAAAAAGAGTTGGATCAACAAACTTCAATGATTGCACATATTGATAAGCAGCATTCACCACCCAAAGAGTTGTAATGAGAGAAAGCAGTGCCAGTGGCTGAATTGCTGAGGAATTCAACCTCTAATCCTTGAATAAAGGAGCTACCTCTACAGTTGAAATTCAAAATTTAAATCCCCCCAATTTGGGAGACAACTAGGTAATTCTACCAACAAATGAATATGAGCTAAATGATTCAAATAGCCAGCCAATTCATCTTGATTTCTAGATTTAGTTCCCCCATCACTACCTCCAAAATTCATGGTTGATGCTGCCTTTTCCCATGCGAGAATTTTGGCTAAACTCCCAAACTACTTTTTGGACAAAGAAAGGGATTATGTAAGAATGGTATTCGTGGAGGACATGGTGCAACCACTGGATATTGCTTCTAAATTACCAAATTTGACCCCTCAACAAGAAAAAGATAGAAGGAAAAAGGTGTACAATCAATCTCCATCTCACAAAATAACTACTAGGTTTTCTTCAAAGTCTTGAAACTGGAACCCTAACCCTACTTCTGATCAATGAATCATTTCCTTGTATGGAATATTAGGGGAATAGGGAACAAACCTTCTTTACAAAGAATAAAATTGGTTTGCAAACAAAATAAAATTATATTCCTTGATTTAATGGAGCCATTGGTGGATAAAGAAAAGATTTCTTTCATTGCCCACGAGCTAGGTTTTACAAATTGAAAGTGTAATGATAACTCTAGTAAACTAGAGTCATTTTCCTTTAAATTATGGCATTTTTATAGTTTAAATTCCAAAATTGGATAAGTAATTGAGGATTTTAGTTAATTTCTTTCATATGTATTTGTATTTTCGTTCTTGAATTAATTATGATAAGTTTGTGTTAAATTTTTAGTTTAGATTAAGTGCTTAATGGTGTTAATATTATGCAATCTAAAAATCCCTATCTAAGAGACTGGAAGAAACAAAGCTCAAGGGACCAGATTGCAAAAATGGATGAAATGAAGAATGCTGGGAAGAGAGTCGAGATCGCGGTCTCGACTGTTCTAGACCGCGATCTCGACTCGGGAATTTGTATTACTATATTAGATTTGAGATAGCGGTCTCAAATGTTCCTGACCGCAATCTCAACTCCCTGAGAGTTAAGTTGTAAGGGCAATTTTGTAAACTTCCAGCCAAAAACCCCTAATTTTGCCTTGTGTAATGCTGCACTATTTAAGCTAAGTAGAATTAGTAAGAGAGAAGTAGTAGATAGTTTTAGTTAGTTTTTAAATAGTTTAGGATAGCTTGAACTCCAAGTTTACTTCTCTAATAGAAATTTCTCTTTACTTTCATCTTAGATCTTCTTTTAATTTCTTGTCAAGTTCAAATTTTGATTAGATAATTGCAGTGGGTTAATCGCAAGGGCTTTCGCGTGGATATAATTTTTATTTTCTTTCTTGTCCAATTTAGTAAGAATTTTTTTACTTGCAAATTAGGGTTTCTTAGGAAAATTAGGGTTCTCGTTAATTTCTTGCATTTCTAGTTAGAACAAGAATTTCTTGCTTTAATTCCTAGTTAATTCTTAGTGGGCTTTCTTAATTTCAATCAAAAATCTAAAAATATTTATATTTTTAGTTTAACTCTTTCCAAATTGTAGTTTAGAAATGGTTGTTTTAATACTCAAGGCTTTTCTTTTGTAGTCCTTTTAGTTGGGTGTTTTGCTAGTTTTTTATTTTAGTCTTAATTTTGGTTAATTTAGGTTAGAATTAAGATTATGGTTTTTATTAGAATAATTCTTTCACTCATCGATTGATTTTGCTTAACTACACAAGCACCCATAAATCTTGGTAATTGCTATCGACAATCCTCGTGGGAACGATCCCTACTTCCCTTTACTACTAGTTGACAACCGTATACTTGCGGGATACAGCATAGCCATCTAGTTAGTAGTAGGATTTAGGTGTTTCATTAATTTATAACTAGGTGTGTAAAAGGCATCATGTAACCCCAATGGCAAAATTTGGCTTTATTGGAATAAGCTGGTTGTTATCAATGATATTCTCATCATTGACCAACTTATCCATGAGTCAATGTCCTCTTCCATTGTTACAAGAGATTTGGTTGCCTCTTTTATTTATGGCAAGGGCACCAAGGTAGAGCGATGTGAGTTATGGCAAGACCTTTAGAAATGTGCTGAACCAAAGTCCTTGGGCTTGTATGGGAATTTCAACGTCATATCTCACTCAGAAGAATATAAGGAGCCGCTTCTCTAGATACTTAAGCTATGAAGGAGTTTAATGAATGCTTGGATAATTGTGGATTGCTTTATTTAGCCTTTCAAGAATGCAAATTCACATGGACAGAAATTAGGTTTGGCCAAGCTGTTTGGAACAGTCTAGATAGAATTGTCTACAATAATTCTCTCGTGTTAGATGTCTATTGGCAAATCAATGTGGATCATCTCACTAAAACTTTCTCCGGCCATTCTCCCCTTCTTCTTAAATTTTCTAATGCGATTTTTTTTTGTCTTAATTAATTTAAATTATTTAATATATGTGGACAAAGCACCATAATTTCTTGCAAGTGGTGGCCAACAATTGGTACATGGCATGCTCGAGTCCTCTATTACAACAACTCACATCGAAGTTTAAAAGATTTAAGGTAGAAATGAGAAATTGGAGTTTCACAGTTTTTGGAAATATTTTCCAAAAAATAACAAGTGCAGAGATGAAGGTAAAAATCTCGAGAGGAAAAATACCTAAACAAGCCGACCCAACACAACTAAGTAGAGTTGGCACATGCCCATGCAACCTTTAATTAATGCCTTGTCGAAGAAAAAAAGCTTTTGGAGGCAAAAATTAGGTTTAAAATGTCTAAAAGAGGGAGAAAAAATTCTAGTTTTTTTCATGCTTCTCTAAGGGAAAATCATCAAAAGCTAAACATTTCAAAAATCAAAACTGATGGAGTATGGACCAACAACATGCAACAAATTGAAGCAGAAGGGGTAAGACATTTCCAAGACTTGTTGGTGGGCAATGTATCATTCCCAGTTGATGATTCACTTTTCGATGTTTTTCCTAAGTTACTTCATGAAGCTGATAATCAGAAGCTAAGGGTGACCTTACAATGGCCGAACTCAGAGATGCACTATTTGGCTTGAACCTGAAAAGGGCAGTGGGTACGAACGGTTTCAATGGCAGTTTCTTCACCACTTATTGGGAGATTATACAAGTGGACCTGTTCAATGTGGTTAATGAATTCCTTAAAGGAACAAAGTTGCCAAGGGTTTTCACTAACACTCTCATTACTTTGATCCCCAAGAGAACAAACCTTTCCTCTTTTAATGAGTTTAGACTAATTAGTCTATGTATTTTTTTGATAAAATATGTACAAAAGTTTTGGCTAATAGGATTTCACTCATTTTGCCTAAGATTATATCTGAAAAGCAGGTTGACATTTTTACAAAAGAATGGGAAATTACAGATAACATTTTTGTTGTCGAAGAACTACTGGACTTCATCGACTAGAAAACTCGTGGAAGGAATATTATTATAAAGCTAGACCTGACCAAAGCTTTTGACAGGTTATCTTGGCCATTCCTTTGTGCTACTATAGAGAAGATGGGTTTTTTCTCAACAATGGATTGCTCTAATTGGTAATGTCATTGAGAATTGTTGGTTCTCAATTCTCATTGATGATTTGCCAAGGGGATTTTTCAAATCAAGTGGAGGAGTTCACTAAGGTAATCCACTTTCATCCCTTTTATTTATCATCATGCTAGAGGCATTCAATAGGGGACAAAAAAATCAATTCCACAAGGGCAAATTTTCAAGATTACCTACTTCCTCGGCCTTGCAATTGTCTTTCCCATTTGGTTTTCACAATGATATAGTTATCTTCACAATGGGTTGAACCTGGTCCTTAAAAATTTAATGCAGCTCCTCAGCCGCTTTGAAGCCTCTTCTGGATACAAGCTTATCAATAGGAATAAGAGCTTGTTTTACTTCTCGGCCGAAGCCCCCAATTCTAGGGTTAGGGTTATCCATGAAAAAACTAGCTTTCTAAGAAATCCTTTCCATTGGAATATTTAGGATGTCCTATCCAAAAGGCAAAAAACTTTTTTTCAACCAATGATTTATAAGGCAGCATCTTATAATCAGTAGACTTGTTAACAAAATTCAAAAGAAGTTAGAGATAAGCTGATTTTAATTAAGCACAGTCTCGAAAGTATTCCAATTTACATGTTAACTGCTTTACAACCCTCCGAAGTAGCTATTAAGAAATTTGATTGTTTATTTGCCAATTTTTTCTGGGAGAGCTCAAACATTGACTTGAAAAGACACTGGATTTCTTGGAGTAAAATTTGCCAATCAATGACAAATAATGGATTAGGTATCACATCGTTGAGGTAACAAGGTTTTTTCAATGAAACTTTGGTGGAGATTTTGAAAAGAAAATCTCTATGGTCTTCATTTCTTTTTTCCAGATATGTTAAGAATTCAATTCACCCCTGTCTTGCCCAATAAGCAGTAGGCAATTTCTTTATATGGATGAGGATGTTGGGGATTCACGAGAAGCCGGAGCAACATCTATTTCACAGAATAAGAAATACAAAATGCTCTTTCTGGTTTGATTCATGACTGCCCGTGGATGCATTGTACCACAAGGTCAAGCAAGTTTATGATAGTCACCTATCTGGGGATCAAGTTTGGGGTTCTAATGGTTGGAATCTTGATGTGCTTGATCCCAAATATGGATCGACTGAACTCTCGACCATTGGAAGGTTATTGAATGCCAAAGAGATGTTCTTATCTCAAGAATAAGATGAAATAGCTTTGAATCTTACATCAAATAGAACATTCTCGGTTTCATCTATTGTTAAAATGGGATATGCGTCATCTACTTTCCCAAGACAGATGATCTGGGATGACTGTTTGCAATCAAAGATCTCCATTTTTATGTGGTACCTTCTCAAAAAATGTATTTGACTGATGATGTGATTTCAAAGATTGGTTTCTTATTAGCTTCAAAATGTGTATTCTGCCTCCATGAAGAAACAATTGATCATCTCTTTGTCATTTGCATGGAGGCTGCCCAAGTTTGGGCTTATTTTGAGGCTCTTCTTGAGATTAATTTCGCTCGGCTAATCAAATTTTCATCAAGCTCAATTGTTGGTGGTGGGAAGCGTTGCTTTCATCAAAAATTACACATCATGCACAATATTATTCCCTCGATCATCTGTTAGTTTATTTGGCAAGCAAGGAACCAAGCAGTTTTTGAAGAAAAAATTGCAAAGGCTCCAAACTTATTAAGGGACATTTCTGTTTACTTGGGGACATCTCTTCCATTATGCCTTTTAACCAAACATATGCAGCTGATGATTTGCTTATTTCGCATAGTATTGCCAACACTTACTAGCTACCAAGCCAAGAAAAGTGATAACAGTTTAGTGGACCCTCTAAACATCAGACGATGGAAACTAAGAGTCAATACCTGTCTCTTATACACATCTAGATGTGTATAAGAGACAGCTAGAGGAGGAATCTTGCATGACATGGATGGTCGTCCTATCAAAGCATTTTGTAAGTTTTATGGTTTTCAAACAAATTAGCAAGCTAAAGCCAAAGCACTAGTGGATGGACTTAAGCTATGTGACAGCCTAAATTTGGAAGGTTTTGAGGTGGAATTAGACTCACTATTGTTGAACCCCAGTTATGTTAATCATGTTTTGATGATGAAACAAATCATACTAATAGTTTGATAACAAGTGGCAGAAAAACAGGTAGGTTCGGACGCAAATGATCGTCCGAACAAAATCTGTGTACAATAGCTTAAGTCCTGTCTCTTATACACATCTAGATGTGTATAAGAGACAGGGATAAAAGTGTACAAAAGTGAAAACTATTAGTATGATTTGTTTCATCATCAAAACATGATTAACATAACTGTGTAATAATAGACAGTCTCTTTACAGCTTAGAAGTGTAAAAGTTCTTCAAGTCTCTTATAGAGAAAACAATTGTAACAAAGGGAGGTTGTGAGTGTAAAACTCTTGGCTCAACTAAAGGAAATTAGTGTGAGCAAGAGTGATCCTCATTTGTGTACAAGAGGTTATTATCTGTCTCTACTATTAGCTAGAAACTGTATAAGAGACAGAACTTCAAGTTGTGAACTTGGTAGTTGCCTTGTGAGAAGCTCTGTAATTGCAAGCTCAAGCTTGAGAAGCTAGGGAGTTTGGTTTGATTCTCTTAATCTCAATATTCTTATTTGTTCTATTAAGCTTAAACTGTTGAATATCTATTGTATTCATTTGTGCTTAAGTTTTCATTTGGTGCACAAAGTTTGAATTTCTATTAAGCATAGAAAAAAGGTTTGTCTTTAGAGATAACCTAATTCACCCCCCCTCTTAGGTTGCTTTTGGGGCCAACAACTATCACGTGCAAATATCATACATGGCCGAGCTTCTCCTCCTTGGAACCTTGATCTAGAGTTCCTATTTATTAGAAAGTTTCTAGATAATAGGAATTGTGTTATTTCACATGTATTTAGAGAGGCAAACCAAATTGTAGATTATTTTGTGAATGAGGACATTAGAAAACAAAGACATGTAGAGTTTACCCAAAACAATATCCTTTCCCCTATAAAAGGAATATTGTCTTTGGATTCTAGAGGATGCCCTTAAATTTGACATTATAAAAATTGATCTTTTAATAAAAATCATCCACCTCTGGGGTGTTCAACAAAAAGCTAAAACTATGTGCAATGTTGTTGATAGGATTTTGAAGAAAGCAAAGAATGCTTTGAGAAACAAAATTTATTTTCGTGTAGTTATTTGAGTCTTATGGTAAAAAATTTGGTTCAATTTCATAAACACTAGCTTAATTCTAGCCGATTATGTCAGACACATCACTGATGATAGAGTTTTATTGCTATTTTGTCTTCTTGAAGGGAATTTAATAGATACTGCCCATGTTATTCATGCTCAAGTATTCTGTAACCAAAACCAAAAGTAAAGAATTTATGGTTCCTTTGTTTAATCACTCAAATATGTCTCCATGCAGGTGTAAAATGGAATGAAGCAGTGGACATGAAAGTCTTAACGGTAAAACCCATTGATGGACAAGCTGTAATGAGAATGCTTCCAAGGAAAGACAGGAACCCAAGCCAGTGGGCAAGCTCTAGTCAATCCATGGGTTCAATTCGTTGCATGGATGACAAGTTGTCAAGGTTGGATAGACAATTGAAACATCAACAACAACACATGAAGGCCATGGGTAAGTTAATTGATGTGTAACCTACATTGGCAAGGCCTCTGGGGTAGATATGAATGAAGCTCCAATTGTACCTAGGACACCTACATTTTATAACGGTGATAAAGAAGACGACGACGATGACAGTGATGAAGAGAAAGAGGGAGATTCTACGAGTGATGATGAGGATTAAATACAACTCATGGATATCAGGGGAGTGATTTTTTTTATTTTATTGAACTTTTACGTCTTTATTAATTTTATTTTTGTATGTGAAACATTGGGGACAATGTTTCATTTCAAGTTGAGGGTATGTTTGTGTTTTGGTGGTACGATTGTGAATATGTGTTGTGTTGGGAATGATTGTTTTATTTGTGTTCATCTTTTGTGCCACATTTATTTCAGAATTAGGTTTTCTTTTCAAAAAATAAAATTTCTAAAATCCAAAAAAAAAATTTCATTTTTAGGAAATTTTTATAAGTCTTGAGGATCTAACTATATAAAAGACTCCTCAACTAATAGATGGCAACCTTCAGGATTTTTATGCCCTTCTTTGCCTGAAATGTTGTGTAGAGCTTGTTGGCACCAAAAGCAACCTAAGGGGGGGGGGGGGGGGGAGGGCTGAATTAGGTTGTTCCAAAAACAAACATTTTTAATGTGCTTAATAGAAATGCAACAAATAAATACTTAAGCACAAACGAATATAATAAATATTCAAAGCTTAAAGAACAAATGTAAAGATAGAGATAGAGAGTATCAAACCAAACTCCCATGCTTCTCAAGCTTGGAGTATTTCCACTAGTAGTGCCTCTTCAAAGAAGGTGAGGCAATAACCTTCTTGTACACAAAGTAGGCTCACCCTTGCGCCAACTACCCTCTAGTTGTGCCAAAGGGTTTTACACAATAACCTCACTTTTGTACACTTTTATCCCTCTACTCTTACACTTGAAGATCACTCGTTAGTCTATTCTTGCTCACACTAATTCCCTCTAGTTGAGCCAAGAGAACTATACTACCCAAACCAATACAACACACAATAGCCTATTTCTTCCTAAATAGCACGATTCTTTACAAGTGTTTGTATTGAATGCAGTAGTTCTACTCACAATTTTTTACATTTACAGACTTAGGGGTATTTGTAAAAGCCCAAAAATTGCTTCCAACGGCTCTCTAATGGCTATTTTCTATTTCCTAAGAAACTAGGTGCTTGGTCTTTCGGACGGCCGATGCTGTGAGTGTGCGTCCGAACGAACTAGCCGTTGGACCTTTTGGACGTCCGATGCACGACCTCAGCGTCCGGTCTCTGAGGGTATTTGTTCGGACGTCCGAGGATGTGTCCGAACCTGCGTCCGGTCCATGCAATGTCTTCTGGAAGTATGATCGGACGCTATTTTTCGTCCAAGGCTACAGGTCCTTTGTGTCAGACGATAATTGTCTTCCTTTCGAACAATCATCAATGTCCGTAGAGTTTTACTGGTTGTTTTCTTGATTGTGTTCGGACAATCATTTACGTCCGAAACTCCCTATTTTTCTGCACAATTGTTTTCAAAATGTTAGTGCGATTTGGTCATCATGAACCCTTAACTTGATCATCATAACTGGGGTTCAACAGAGCTAAACCAAAAGGATTTTTCTTTTTAGTGTCTTCTTTATATTGATTAATTTTTGCAATCTATATCAAGGGTTTAAAAATATTTCAAAGGGGAACTAATGTTGTTAGAATTTATGGATTGAAAATGCATATAAGTTTTCTATTTCTCTTTGGATCCTGTGAGTTATGAACTATTATCACCATAAACTTAAATATATTCCCTTGAGTGAGGATGTGAAAATGAGATGATTTTCAAAGAATTTTAAACATGATTGCCTTATGATGTTTATTTTACTTGTGACATTCATTGGAATTGTGCATGATTTATATACTTGAGAACTATGAGTGGATTTTAGACTAAGGAAATAATTTAGATAAGTTATTTGTACTGTTTGTGCTAGTATGCCTACCTAAACGTCATTTTATCCTTAGTGTCCCTTTTTAAGACTTATAAGTCTTAATTCTTTATTTAACCATGTTATTTGGACAATTACTTCATTTTATTCTATCTTTCTTTCTACCCATCATCTTAGTAGTTATTGTTTGCAGTGCCCAACATCAATACTATGTGCCTATTGTTATGGATGGTTGGGAAGGATATGAGTTGTGTTTGCCGAGGACAAAGTCACATTGAAGACTTTAATGTTTGTAACAATCCCCTATGTTTTGTAATGTAAAAAAATGAAAAATAAAAAGAGAAAAAGGGAAAAATGTTGCTAAAAAGGAATAGAAGAAATAAAAGAAGAATAATTCCTTCTATGGTTGTTTTGAAAGCTAGAGTAAAGGACAACTCCTTCTAAGCTGTAATAAAGAAGGTTAATCTTTGCCTTCAAAAGTGTAGTTGGTTAAATAATACGGTTTGTGGGGTTGTTCTAAAGGAGTTTGGATTGAAGTTATTCACTAATGTGTCTTAGGTGATTTAAGCTACTTTTATCAAAATATATCCTACCTTTATCCCTTAGCCTACATTAGAAGCTTTAAAGACTTACTTGATCCATTGGTTTGAGCTCATTTGTATTAGTAAGTGTTTTGTGTGCTTAGGACATTTCTTCCAACATGTTTGTCCCTTATTAAACTTATATTCAATGGTTTTTCATAGCTTATTAAGCGAGTGATATCTACTTTTGTGAGTAGCGAGTTAACACTTTCATGATGATGATTTGGGGTTAATTAGCAATGTTCTTTTATATCTGTGTTGAATCATATCTCTTCTTGTTTAGTTTTACCTTTGTTATGACAGTGGACACGTTGAAACAAGTCAATACACTTGAATATGTTGAATGTGTTTATGTGTTTTTGTTTTGTATTACTCAGGATGAATAAAAGTTTAAGTTGGGTGTGTGTTATCTCCCTAAAAGGTAGTATTTTCATGTAATCTTAGCCTAGCTTTTGCTCGTAATTCAAGCATTTTGGTTTATAATGTAGGAGTATTTTTGTAATTTTTCACCTCGAGTCCATAAATTAGGATTTTATTATTTTATGTCAAAAATGCATTTTTATCTTGCCCTTGAAATGAGTTTTGTAGCAAAACGGGACAAAATCGAAAAAGATCGGGCACTCCTAGCAGGAGTAGGGCACTTCCAAAGCCCAAAAGTCTGGCAAGCTACCCAGCCACTAACCTCAGGGTGCTACCAAGGCACACGAGGTTGGCAGGGTTGCCCAGGCCTCTGCATTAGCAGTTTTTGACGGGTTATTATGATTTGACCAAAGGTTTAGCATACTTTTAACCTATTTTTGTGTAAACCCTATTGAGTACTATTTAAGGGTTATGTTAGGTTACTAGTTAACATAATTTTAAGGAGAGAAAGTGAGAGAGAGGATAAAAATATCAGACCGGCGCAATCAAGATAATCAACATAAGAATGACCTTTGGTAAAGATAGCAAGGGAGAAGAAGAGAACACTTGACTTGACAACTCTAGTTTTTCATTCTCTTGTCTATTTCTTGTATGTCATATGCTATTCTTTTTTGTAATTGGATCTTGCATTGTATCAAATGATCCTAAATAGGCCATGAATTTCAATTCATTTGATTTGTTTCATTCATGATTTTGATCTTTATGCATGATTTTCTTCATTAGATGGTATTAAATGCATTCGTATGCCTCTTGAACTTATAAATTTATTTGTAACTATAATTTCGAAATCAAAAGAGGAGCTTTAGGGCAAAGAACTTTGTTCAAAAATTCTATAGAAAAATACGAACGTTTCATGATTATAGATGAAAAGATATCTATTCATCTTAGGTATTCCTATAGAGTTGTCATTTATGCATTAGGCTTGACTCGAATTCACATAGAAATGTAGTAAGCTGAATAGGTTTAGTAGATTTGTTAGAGAAGTTAGAAGATAACTCACAATTGTATAGGATTCTAGACAAGTAAACGGTAGTGATTCAAGAATTGATAGAACAAATAAATGGATCAATTGAGCGGATTGTTAAGGGACGAGCCAAGAAATGTCTATGACTTTTCCACTCTTTACTCAAATTATTGCATTGTTTTTATTCAATTGATGTTTTATTATTACTACTCCTGCATTTCTTAGTTTAGATAGATTAAAAGTGTGACGTTCAGGTTCTTAATAAGGTGTTAGCATAGCCTTTGTGGGAACACTACTCTATGCATTATTATACTACTTGTTTGATAAATATACTTACATAACTCGTGAGTCCTATCTAATAACAATTAGCACAGACCACATAGTTTGCCTCAACAGAGAGTGATCTAAATCAGTTCTAGTGAGATGATCAAACACAATCTTTTGGTAGTCATTGCTAATTCTTGATTTATCACACTTCTATCCAAACGTTTCCAAACAGGCATACCATGACGATTCCCAAATCAAGTAAACCTATTATCATGAAATGGTAAAGAAATCTTAAAGCCAAGAATGAGAACCCACGATCTAGAATAGCATATTGCATATATTCAGTCGGGGATGACATTATATTGTAATTATCCCCAGAAAACTAAGGTCTCCCTACTAGGCCACAACATCAATCTACCTCAACTCTTGGATGTGTATATTATAAACCCCACCATGCAATCTTGGTTGACTCTTGAACGTGTTGAACATGTTCTAATTCTTTGTCCCAGACTTTCACTAATATGCACAAGTATATGGTTATCATTGTAGCAGCGTGGGCAAGGATCGATCCCACAAGGACTGACACAAGTATCGAGGTTCTAACACAATTTCTATTTAGATAATTGGAATGTGAGATTTTGGATTTTGAAAATAAATTGAAAATTTGAATTAAAAATAATCACTAGAAAATGAGTAACTTAGATTAAAATACAAGCTATAAATTAAGATGGGTCGAATGCAAGGCTAGCAATCATCTAGGGTCATTTCAAATCCCGGGTCAATCAATTCATAAAATTATAATTAATTGACATTCTATTCCCATGTATCAACCAAACCTCGAAATTCGGTGATTTAATCCTATCAAATTAATTAAATGAGGTTCGAGAAACCTTCTTCTAATCTATCGAATTATTTTTATTCATTAATCTTCTAGAATTCGAATTTTCTTCCGAGAACCCCGGTGAATCAAATAATTAAATCCATCAACGTGAACTAGATTAATTAGCCTTATAATTTAACATTGGTTTATGACTAGGGTTCAAAAACCTAATTTCCCTAGCCAACCTAACCAAAACTAAGTTAGCCAATTCTTATAATTGTCTACTCATGTTAATTATTAGCCTATTATTATATTTAAAATGATCAATCCTTAATTAAAAATTTCCATGATTAATTGCATCACCTCCACCCGAACCCTAAGTAATCTTCCAATTCATGATGTGAAAGAATGAAAATAAAATTGAATTGATTGTAGACATAATAAATGAGTAACTAAAATTAAAAAGTGCAGTTGAAAATAAAATAATTAAAAGATTCAATACCAGAACTGAAAGAATCAAAAAAATACTTGAATTAAATGTCTCGAACAATCCGCATTTCAAAGTTGCAGTCCAAAATATTGAAAAGTAATTAACCCTAATTACTATTAAAAACCCAAGCCAAAATAACTAAGAATCGAGGTCTCAGAATTGTTCTCTCTTGAGCATTACATAAGTTTCCTTTTTATAAGAAACGCTAAAAAGCCCAGGTCCAAATCGAGTCAACCGTCGTCTGCAATTGATTCTATGCTGATCATGCACTGTTAGTGAGCCAGCTGCTAATAGCGATACATTTCTTCTTCATCTGCTGCTGACAACGGTGTGGTTCTGTTTTAACTGCTATCAGCGGTTGAAAAGCCTTGGTCCAGCCACTGTTAATGGCTGCATCATTTCCAGACTTCCTTCATTTTCTTTTCCTTTGAAACTCCATTTCAGTTTCCTACTCTTAAGCCAAATGACCTTTCTACCCCTATACACCTGCACATGACACGAAACACGTAAGTGGACAACAATGACAATTAAACACACATTTGACAATAAAAATATATTAAAAATGACATCGCAATTATGCATCCTAAACATAATTTAACTATCAACAATATCGACAATGGTACTAAAAGCACTAAAACTTAACGACATAAGACATATAAAAAAATAATTCTAGACCTTGAGTTATCAATTCCCCCCAACTTGCATTTTCCTGGTCTCGAGGAAAACTTATTAGACACATCTCACACAAAACAAATAGGAATAGACAAATCAAAGTCAGACTGATCCAATCCAGCCATTCACAAGAAGTCATGTTCCATTTTTACTCACACCAAAAAATCCATTTGAACAAATATTAAAAATGCTTTCCTTGGTACAAATACAAAAAACATATACTTATCAATATAGGCCATATCACACAATGAATTTTTTCCTTCCCACAACCAATCAAAAGATGTATAAAATTGAACCTTTTTAATCACTGAAGAGGCAAAGAATAATTAGTGGACCTTAACATGCAAGCATACAGATATCACACAATAGCAAATTACTGGAGAACCGTTACAACTATTTAACTCAAAAATGGTCTCTTAACCTTTCATAGTTCCTTTATGACCACATTTTATTGGCTTTTTATTATATTTGTTTCTTAGGCTTGGCAAGAAGCATTTTCACACAAGATGCCTTTTGATTTTCGCTTCTTACCATGCATGCGCACTTATGTAAAGAAAGCCATTTTTTCTTTTTTTTTCCTTTTCTTTTTTTATTTGAGCTCATTGGTGCAAATAGAGCACTAAGGAACTAGACACAGAAAAATGGGTTATATTCACGTAAATCAGTTAAACAACCATAATAGAATCTAATACATTGCCCTGCAAACACACCAATGAAAATACAAAGGTCCACATCATGTTCTACTTATCCTACCCTACAACTATGAGGAACCAATTTTAGCAACTCAAAATTAGTATGCGCGTCAAAATAAATCACGCGACTCTTTTCTAATAGCAATAAGCCAAACATATATAGCCAAGATAACATAATTAACATAAAAAAAACAAACATAAAAACAACTAAACATGGAACACTTAGTTAATAAATCACTTGCCAACACCAACTAACACAAAAAACCAAACTAGGCATGTCATGAAAACAACAAAGACTTAACAATTTAACAAGTACATAAAATAAAAAGGAAAATAAAAATAATACTCTCCTGACAAAAATTGTGCAAATTTAAAAGGCTCTCATGGTACAACTATTCAGAATGGGCCGGCATGATCTCCTCCCTTCTTTTTTCTTGGTCCCTCTCCTTTACGTCATCAAGAGGTTCGTAATGCCACTCTGGTGGCGGAGTGGTTCTCAGCCAGTGAGACATGTCAAAATTTCCTAGATGACTGAGCTACCATATTAGGAAATCTATTTTCTACTACATCTCCACAAAACATTGGCTATGATACATGGGGAGCTATCTTTGTGTCTCAATATTTAGTAGGGAATGGAAAATAGAGTCAAAAGCAGGCATTCGTCGAGGCACAAGAAAGGATCCCTAAGGTCCTCATTGATCTCCTTCAATTCCCTCAGCTACTTGTTCCCCTCTTGCCTCAACTTGCATGACGACAAAGATGGACTTTTGTTGCCGGATGATTTATTGAATAGCCTACTGTCGACTGGTGTTGGCAATGACATGTCCTTATTTCTTTTAGTTGCAAAACGCAAACCTGCAAGCTGGCACAGTTGAGTAATTAAACTTGGAAAAAATAAAGCCTTATTCTTCCTGTACCCATTCCTCAAGATTTCCAATGAAACCTCCCAGCCTATATCAATAATCATCCCTTCATGACTTACATTGGTGGTGTGTGAAGTAGCTAAAATATGGGTACACACCTATTGCATCCGTACTCTAGCTTCCGCATTTAAATATTTTCAACCTAATCCACTTTCCTTGTTTTCCTCGATGTCCTAGTGCCCCTAATCATCAGTCAATTGAGTACAAAGCTCATCATAATCAACCTCTCGCTCAGGAAACTGAGTAAACTGGTTATTGAGATTGGTTGGAAAATGGTATATTTCATTTGTGACCTCCAAGCAATAAATCACTAGCATATTCCTAACCTTCACGACATAATCCTTTGCCTCCAATCTATTTCCTATAAACTATCCAACCAAACTTTTGTTAGCCACCACATAGGTTGGGCTTTTGACAGAATCCACCCATCACCTTGACTAAATTTTATTGAAAATAATCTGACGCAATGCATCGGCCTAATTATCTCAATTTGTACATGATTCAAATCTATCCCTCGTTCATACAGAGAAGTAACCCGATTTTGCAATTTGTCTTCTAATTTCTTAGCTTTGTGGGAAACAAAAATATTGTCATCAAAGGCCTATTCATCTGTTTTCTTTTGTTTCTTCCCCATTTATCAATTTAATCAACTTACCAAAATAATTAATCAACTAATTCTTGCCTCTTGAACTTAACCAACAATTAATCCAAACAAATTAATTGAAAAATTTTCAACCCACATACCAAGTAAAAATGAGCATAAGAATTTAGCAACAATCAAAGAATTTTACCCAAAATAAATAGGAACAATCTTACTTAAATTCCTGGATACGTAGCTCACCCTTCTGATGGAAACATTCTCCTCAACTTGTGTGGACTTTCACTTATTTGTGAAACAATTATGAATGATGGAGGAATTTGGAGAAAATTTTGATCAATTATTGGAATTAACTTTTGGGAAATGAAAAGAAAAAAATTTTGAAGAGAGAGAAAACAAGAGTAGAGAGAAATTTTAAAGCTAAAAATTAAAACAAGAAAATAATAGGAATTAGGGTTCCTTTTCTCTTGGGTTTTGATCGGCTAAGGAGTAGAAGGTAAAGAGAGTGGTTATTTTGGAGAGATTGGAATTTGAATGGTTTTTAAAAAAAAAAAAACTTCGACTCGCGTAGACCAACGACTATATGCGGCAGTTCAACGCGTTTTTACCGCTGACCACGGTTGGCAATCTATTTTAACCACAGTCAATAGTTGATAAGCTTAAATCACCAACTAACAGTAGCTGCCCTTCTGTTTTACCACTGCTGTCAGTAGGTAATTGCCTTGAAGTCAGCCACTTTAACTAATTCCTACCAATCGCCAAAAATTCTCCTTTTACTTTTTCTTCTACTCTATTCAATCCAATCCTGAAAAACACATATTAAGTACGAAACATATAATTACCAATTCAGAGCTTCTTTATTGAAGTAAAATTAAATTAAATAATCAAATTAAATTAAATATATTGGGTTGCCTCCTAAGAAGCACTTGTTTAAAGTCATTAGCTTAACTTTATTATTCTTCATGGCCATTTATTTGAAAAAATAGACTTCTAAAGGTCTATTATTGTCATTTTGGCTTTCATCTCGAATGCAATCAAAGTGCCGCAAAATGTGTGCCCCTTCTTCTTCCATCATGTTGAACACAAGAGTTTCTTCTTTGGCTTTCAAGGCAACTTGCTCCTTGTCAACATCAATTAATTCTTTCATAGCAAGAAGGAAATGTCTTTAAAAAATAGTAGAAATGTCAACATGATCCTCCTCATCTATATCCATTACCACAAAATTGGCTGGATATTTAAGTTTTCCCACATTCACCAATACATTGCGTATTATTTTTCCTTTCGGTTCTACTATATTCCCATCTTTCAATTGGATAGCTTGATTACATCTCTTAAAGACCCCTTAAACCTGTGTTGTATGCTAGTGAATGCATCATGTTTATTCCTGCACCTAAATTATATAAAGTTCCATTGAAATAAACATCACTAATGAGGCAAAATATGGTGAAGCTTTTAAGATCTTTCTTGTTCTTAGGCGATATACTTAAGAGTTGTTTGTAGCAAATTAATGCATCACTCATCATCTCAGTAATATTCCATTTCTAAAGTTTCTCCTTTATTCAAGCAATTTCCCTAGCTTCTTCCTGAATCATAGTCTTTCATATTCCTCACTTCCACCTTCTAACTATTTGGTGCACTTAGTCCATCCAAAAACATCCAATAACTCACAAATTCTTGAGTACCATATATGACTACCATACTTATTAAGAGGGAGCATATGAGTATTGATAAAGAAAACCATCCTCAATTTGTTTCCTAGGTGGATTTTCATATTTACTTAGGAAATCTAGGGGTATCAGGCCTTTCACTCATTTGAATCCTATTAAATCTACCCAATTCTCGGTGGCATGTACTTTGATCGTGTGTTTGCACACTGTATTTTGAACACTGCCACTTTCATCCTCTCCATCCATTTATGAATATGAACCTCTTTTTCTTCTTCCCACTATAAGGTGGAGTTAGTTCAACGATTTTGTCCATCGCTAACTGCTTTGACACCTCAGCATCCATTAAGCTATAAGAATCTTCTTCTTCTTCTTGCCTGCAAAAAACATTAATATCCTCATTAATCACATTAACTATCATAACTTCATCATAAATAGAAAAGGGTTTAAAAGAGTTAAAAATGGAAAAAGTGATAGTCTAGTCATCGACTCTAAATTATAATCTCTCCTCTTGAACATCTATTAATGCCCGTCTCGTAGATATGAATGATCCCATAGCTATGAATGGTCTGCTAACTTCCCCTCTTGAACATCTATTAATGCCCGTCCCAAAATAACAAAGTTACTAAATAAAAACCTAGTGTCACGAGCACACATGCTCTACTTATTCTGCAACAGATGAACTATTCAAAGTCAAATAACTATAGTAAAATCCTGTTACTAAATAACAATCTTCTTTGTCCAAGTGCGTCTATACTTCACCCACTATAATGACGTACTCGTACTCATCATCTGTACAAAAATAGAAGGAATGGGGTGAGCGACAAGTCGCCCAGTAGATAGTATTTACACCCTCCTAGATCATGCAGTTACACACATATATATTTCACAGAGACAAGTCATACTATCACATGCAAATGCTTTTATCAAAATCATTTTTGCAAATCGTATGTCATGTTCATTACACATAGTCACATAATTCAACTTGCATTTCAAAATTCATGTATCATTTATTTATATCAAATCATGTAACGTATATTTTTCAAATAATCTATGACATATCACAAATTCATTTCCAAATCATGTACACTTTCTTAGAGGATCAAAACAATACAACTTCATCGGCTCGAGTACTCAACCTAGTGATGGACCTCACTAGAAAAGGTTGTCAATAGAAATTTCTATAGAACCACTTGGTCCATCGTATATCGTTTATGATTTATCTCTTTATCAATATATCAGTAGATGTGTATAATAGACAGTTTGAATCAGGACTGATAATCCCAACTGACTATTTCATACCTGTTTAGAGCCTTTGTCCATTAATATTTACCCATTCGTCACATGCATTTCATACATATCAATAGTCATTCTTATATCACGTTTCTATAACTTTAAAATCAAGCAAATCAAATAGCCTTACATGATCTAGATTTTGATAATCAAATAATCATTACATAAAACACATTTCATAAAATAATTTAGAAAAACACGAAAATTCATAAAATCATTTAAAAATATATACAGGTTCGCAAAGCAATTTACAAATGAGAGGATAAGCACCACCTACCTCGATATGCCAAAGAATCATGATTCTGTTGTACTTGCTCTTGTTCAGTATTGCTTGTCAAAATTCTCGTTTCTAGCACTTGGTACATGCTTGACATTTACTCAAATATCCTATAGTGTACAACAATTCGCTAAATACTCAATCTTCCCATACATCTATAATTGTCCTAATATTCACAAAAATAGTATTTGCTATAATATCATATACTTTTGTTGTAGTAAAAAGTACTTAGAAGTCACTATTATAACCTTATAAGACTTACTATGATTAAGAAAATGCATTTATAATGTTTAAAAAATTTCTTGTACTCTACTCAAGTTAAATAAAACAATTTGGAACATTTTACAAATTTAGAAATCTATTCGGGGTCCTTTCGTAGCTTTAGAAAACTATTTCGAACTTTTATCTGACTTTTAAAACACTTGAGGGTATTTTGGTCATTTTACACAGTTATTAGAAGTCTCTATATATTCTATAGAACCTTTTTGGGTTAAATATTAACTTCATTTAAACTTTTAGGGGTCAATTTATCATTTATAGAGTTTTCACCGTCTATTAGACATATCTAATGTTTATAAGGGCCTTTTGGAATTTCCATAAGGCTTTTATGGACTGATGGGGTACATTGTTGGAAAATCATCCTGACTTATCTGTATTTTATAAACTCTAGATGACTAAACTTGTCACAATAAAAGTATTTTGGGCCTCTATAAAGTTCCATAAAATCTTGGGGTTTGTCTCTTATACACATCTAGATGTGTATAAGAGACAGCGTTCATGCGTTTTACAGCTTGATGAAATAGAGTACTTTTTTTTTTTTTTGTTATTTCTAGTCTTCTCTCTGATCTTTCTTCCTCTCCTTTCAATTCTCTTTCTATTCTTACCGATCAGGTCACTTCTTTTTTTATAAAAAAAAATCAGCAATTATAAAACATAATATAATTCCCAAAAATAATAATTTTCATATACATAAATCCAATTTTAATTTCAAGCAAATAATTTTATAAATTAAATACCAATAGTAACTTTTACATTAATTGAATTAACTTCCTAAGTAAATAATCCAATAAAGTGAATAAATAATTTCTAAAATAATTAAGCATCTAATTTTTCTAAAATTAAAAACTAAAATAATTAGTTAAGAATATAATAAATTTCTTAATAACACTAACCTCATATATGCTGTCTCTAATACGTGATCTAGATTAATGTTATAAAACAACTAGACTCATATACTCTACCCTATAGTGTATATATATATATATATATATAGCCTAATTGTTACTTGTAAATATGTGTATTGTAATTTGCAGATATGTACTAACGAAGTAATTGTAGTAGGAGTAGGATAGTATTATTCTAGTTATTTCATCCCTTAGGACTCTTACAGGGTTTTATCTTCTATTAAGTTTAGGTATTTTATTTAAAAAAAAATCGTGCGTTTTACATTCTACACCTCTTATAAAAAGTTTCGACCTTGAAACTTACACCATGGTAAACTCTAACCTTATTGGCCATTTCAGTCAATTGATCCAAAAGTGAATTATTACTCCACTCATTAATAAATGCCACATAATTACTCGCTTGCTGATCCTAATGGTAATACTCTATTGTTCACAATTTTCATGTGTACTCCTTTTGTATTCACCACCTTCATTGGACCTCTATTATAAGACTACCGAGTAAGCACTTGATAAGGTTTATTTTTCTATTCAGTCACGATATAAAATGTATTCACAACTTTTTGGCAATATTTATCCAAATAATTCGTGTCCAAGTCCAAAGAGTATTAATACAATGTCCAAGTCCAAAAGTATTTATGCAGGCATAAAGTTTATGATTAGCGTACCTATTGTCTCTTCCTTCAAGCCTCCACTCTCAAATTCGTTCATAGCATATACTCTAGCATTAGCTTTGGGGTTGGCTGCCACCGGTTCAACTACCTTTCCTCCTCGGTTCCAACATTTTTTGGACAATCCTTCAATCGATGTGCCACTTCACCACAAATAAAATAAGTTCCCAACTTCAGTCAACATTCACCAAAGTGGCGTCTGTGACAATGGACACACTCAACTATATTTTCTTTCACATTATTCTTAAGTAATTGTAGCAATGGTGGTCCTCATTTCCTGTTAAGTACTCTAACCAATTGGCCAGCCATGTGTGTTGTCCCTGTTACTACTGCTTCTGTAATAAGTATAAGAGACTTTTCCTTGTTCTCCTCCTCGACTCTTTTTTATATCTCCTTCAGTTTTCACACATACATTAAATGGATCATCAAAAGTAAGTGTAATAGCACTCGAAATCCTAATCTACATTTCACTTGTGATTCCTCGAGTGAACTTAACCATTTTGAGTTCCTCGTTTGCCATGGTTTCAGGTACGAATCACCCTAATGTAGTGAACTTATTGGTATATTCTACGATTGACATTCCAGGGGTTTGTTTAAGGGATTCAAACTACTCAATTCTTCGTAGACAGATAGCTGCTGGAAAGAAATATTCCAAAAAGGCTCTTCTAAATTTTTCCCAAGTAAGCGGTGGTGGGATAATTGTTTGGATAGTCAGCCACCACTTATCTGCCTCTCCAACTAAGAAAGGTTTAATAATTTCATGCTTCATTTCTTCTAGTACTTGAAGCAACATGAAATTATTCTCCACTTCACCTAACCATTTCAGTCTCAGCCTTCTCCGGGTTTGGTTTGCCATCGAAGCTAGGAGCTTCCACCTTCTTCATGCCTTCATAGTAAATGTGGATAGCATTTTGCATATGGCCTAGTGGTATTTGGGTTTGATCTTGATTTTGTCCTAAGAGGTGGACAAACCTTTTGTGCTATTGAAAATACAAACTTTGTGCAACAAATATAGTAGTAATAAATTCGGCAAGGACAATCACAGGAGCTTTGTTATTTTGCATTCCCAACCCGCAATTAGCACTTCCAGCTCCACTAACTCTAGTAGTGTTTCCGATGTTGGTGGTATTGTCGTTTGTATTATTTGTGTTATCATTTCTGGACCTAGTTTACGATGCCATTTTCCTATACACTTGAAGATAACAAGTCTACTCTTGTTAATTCCCACTAGTCCAAGAGAACTTATCAAAACCAATACCTGTCTCTTATACACATCTAGATGTGTATAAGAAGACAGGTATAGACATATTGTTGAAGTATGTTTGGACTCTCTATTTCCAAACATATGTATATCGTGAGTACATTATTTTTGAACAAAATATTAGACCAAATCCAAAAATTCACTCACGATATAATCATATACTTTGACTAAGAGAGTCCAAAATACTCGTACCAAATAGAGACATAATATATATAATATTTAGGTTATCCACAACTTTATCTCTATACTCTATTTCATCAAGCTGTAAAACGCATGAACGGACGTCCGAACCATCCGTCTCTTTTTTGTCCATATTTTCTCCCTTTTGGCATCATCAAAACATAAGAAAAATAGATAATGCTAAGCTCCCCTTAATTTATTTGTGGGTTGAATATAATTCAATATGGTTTGGAGAATAAGTATATGCAAAATGTCTCTTGGCTCAACTAGAGGAAATTAGTATGAGCAAGAGTAGACTAGTGAGTGATCCTCAAATGTAAGAGAATGGAGGGATAAAACATTTTTGCTCAGTGTACAAAAGTTAAAAACAATTGCATAGTGTAAAACCCTTTGGCAAAATAATCAACTAGAGGAACTTTGTTGGTGCAAGGGTAATGAGCTTACTACAATTTGTGTACAATTTCCTATCATTCTAAACAAATTCAATCACATAGAAGTAATATTCAAGAGAATTATTGCCTCACCTTCTTAAATGAAAGCAGATGTTACCCATTTCAATATCATAGCCCATATGCCTTGAACACCCTTCATAGATAATTCTTGAATTCCTTGGTGCTCTCCAAGCTACCTACATACAAAGAGAAGCTTTCTTGGGAGTCCAATTGGATTAGTAACATGATTAATCTAGAATTATTCTCAATTTTCTTTTTTTAACATAACAATTCTTCTTTATAGGCCATTTGATACAATAATGTTAAAATATTTCTTATTGCCATAAAAGAAGATTTAGATTTAACAAGGCACAAATCATTGTGCTTAAGGTATTTTTTGTTGCACATATTTCTAGTTTGCATTTTCATTAAGCACTTCAAAAAGTTTGTTTTTGAGACAACCTAACATCAAGATCATCCTCTTCTTAATGAAGTTGCTTCCATGATTGGGCCAACAAATTTTTCCAAAACATATTTTCTTTTGTCAAATGCACAAGTTTTGAGACTCATAAGGTATTAACTTCAATTTTTAACTTTTGTTCTTAGCATATGGGATTCTTTCACAATTTTTGATTCAACATGAGTTGTACAACAAACTAGAGGATACCATTTTGCTAAGCCATAAAAGCCATCATACCTTGTACTCAATTTTATCCGGAAGATGGCAAGCCTTACCTTACTCATCTGCATCCAAAGCATTATACAATAAGGAGATTTAAAGATCCAATTTATTTTATCTTGAAACTCATATCTAGTCTTAGGCCTTGATCTATGAGTTTTTTCATCAAAAATATTAGCTTTTCGGACCTCCTCCTCAAAGAGTTCAATGGTTTTCTCAAGAATGCACATATCATCCCGATTGATACTTTTCATTCTATCCTCCAAAAACACCATTAAACATGGTCTAGTGATAGAATGCCCTCTAACAACATTATTGGTTGCCCTTTACTCTAATGCAATTTAAGCTTAAGCCAAGTTGCTAAGTTGGCCACATAAGCCCAAGAGGGGTGAATTAGGTAAAAATACAATATCCTCCCAAGTGCTTTCGATGTGGGACGGGCGTCACACTTCCAACGGCCCAGAAGTTTACGGATGATATGTTACTGCTATCTTGTGGGTTACACCATATTTGTACAAGATGGATTCAAATAATGAATTTTTAAAGTGCAATCCTCCGTCACTTGTGATTACTTGTGGGACATCCACTAGTACCTCTGAGAAAGGCAATATTCTTTCTTACAAAATAGGCTCACTTGCACCACTAAGTTCTAGTTGAGCAAAGGATTTTACATTACCTCACTTTGGTACACTGTTATCCTTTTATGCTTGTGGCAGTGGATTATGTCTGTCTCTTAACTATACTACTCAATCCAATACAACCCACAATATTTTAGCCTATTTCTCCCCAAAACTTAGCTCTTACTAAGTGTTTGTATTGAATGTAGTAGTTCCTTACATGGAAGTCCTTGGGCTATTTATAGATGAAAGATGTGCATTTGAGCTCTAACGGTCAAAAACTAGCTGTTATAGGTTACTGCACATTGATATTCATCGGACATATGTCCTAGCACATGAAGTCTCTCATGCATCTTGGAATAATGTAGGTCCGTCCTAAAGAGTCGAGGAGGAGAACAAGGACTGTCTCTTATACACATCTAGATGTGTATAAGAGACAGGTAGTGCACCTTAGTACGCAGATATTGTTAATTTCCTCTTGGCCAAGGTGCTCCCATCCGATTTCTTGGTCCTTGCATTGGCGATATAGATAAGGATTATCTCAGATGTAGTACTTTATCTCCTAAAGGAACTTTTCTACTGATTTGAGTCCACAATGGATGGGAGCAACTTGGCCACGAGGAAATTAACAATATCTGCGTACTAAGGTGCACTACTATCCACTTGTATGAAATGCTCTTCATAAAGTTCTCATTGATTGGCACCTCCTCATCTAATTCTGCCTTCAATGCCTTAATCCTGATAGGTATTCTGCCACTGTGTTCTCAACTCCCTTCTTATCTACTACCTCCCAATCAAATTCCTAGAATAGCAAAATCCACCTGATTATTCTAGATTTTGCATCATTTTTTGTCAATAGGTATTTGAGGGTCGCATGATGTATATGAACAATCACCTTATTATCTATAAGATATGACCTAAACTTATCAAATACAAATAGTACTTCTAGCAACTCTTTTTTAGTAGTGGAATAGTTCATTTGAGCTTCATTCAGGATACGGCTAGCATAATAAATCACATGCAAAACTTTATCTTTCGTTTGACACAAAGCCACACCCACGGCATACGTTCGCTTGCATCACACATTAATGCAAAAGGTAAATTCCAGTTTGGAGCAACTATGACTGATGCGACAATTAAATTTTTTAAAAATTTTTCATAAGTAGAAAAGCATTCATCATTAAAAACAAAAGGTACATGTTGTTGCATGAAGTACATAAAAGGCGAGAAATAAAAAAAAATTATATGAAGCATCGGTAAAAACCGGCATGACCAAGAAAACTTCTTACCCTCTTCACAATAGTAGAAGGAGGCAATTTTTCAATGACATCTACTTTTGACTTCGATGCCCTAAGCTAGAATTTGATGGCCTAACACAATCCCTTCTTTTACCATAAAATGAAACCTTTCCCAATTTAGTGCCAAGTTAGTAGACTCACATTGTTTTAAACCACAAGCAAGATTGTCAAAACATGAATCGAAAGAATCACCAAAAACATTGAAATCATCCATGAAAATCTCAATAAATTTCTCAATCATGTCATAAAAAATAGCAAACATGCATCGCTGGAAAGTGCTTGGAGCATTGCACAACCCAAAAGTCATACGCAGGTAAGCAAAAGTTCCATATGGACAAGTAAAAATAGTTTTTTCTTGATCTTTAGGTGCAATGGCTAATTGAAAATACCCTAAATGATCATTGAGAAAATAATAAAAAGCATGTATGGATAGGCACTCAAGCATTTGATCAATGAACGGTAATGGAAAATGATCTTTTCTACTGGCCTTGTCAAGTTTTCTATAGTCAATGCACATCTGTCCCGTCACCAATCTAAAGGGAATCAGTTCATTTTTCTCATTTAAAATAACCGTGATCCCCCTTTTTCCGGAACGACTTGAGTTGAGCTTACCCATCTACTATTACTTATGGAATAAATGATCCTGGCGTCTAGCAATTTCAAAGCGTCCTTCTTAATTACCTCTTTTAAAGTCAGATTTAACCTTCTTTGAGGTGGTCTAGTTGGTTTGTAGTTATCATTAAGGAGTATTTTGTGCATGCGAACTGAAGGGCTTATTCCTTTTGTGTTCTCAATACTCCATGCAATTGCCCCACAATGCTTTTTAAGAACAAAAATCATTTTTCCTAACTCAATATCTAAAAGTGAAGAACTCACAATGACTAGATATGTATCATGTTTTCAAAGAAAGCTATATGTCTCTTATGAGAAGGAAGTGATTTAAGTTCAACTTAGGGGATTCATTGGTCAGACAACCCCCTTTACCTTTATTCTACAATTTTCTCTCTTCCACAACTTCATCCAATTCCTCCTTTTAAGTGTTTTCTTTTTCACTAGACTCTATTGCATCTTATTTTTAGTGTCATCATCCACAGATTTCTTGTAAAAATCCATAACTAAATAATCAATGATAATAAAACTCATCACATTGTCACATTTTGAAGAAAATTTAAATGAACCAAAAACATTAAATGACACAATGTGATCATTGACTCTAAATTGTAGATTTCTAGCTTGGACATCTACGATAGCTCATTCAGTGGCCAAAAAAGATCTTCCTAAAAGTAGTGGGGTCACCAAGTCTTTCTCCAAGTCGATCACTATAAAATCTACCGGTAGGAATACTTTGCCAACTTTTACAATGAGGTCCTTGACCACTCCTAGTAGTTGCCTCACGCTTCGGTCGGCCAATTGATGAGTGACATTTGTTGGTTTGAGTCCTCTTCCATTTAACGTCTTGTATCTGGAATGTGGCATAAGGTTGATGGAGGAACCCAAATTACAAAAGGCTCTTCGAAATGCCAGTCCTCCTGTCTCTCATGGGATGGAAAATGAGCTAGCATCCTTAAGCTTAGAAGGAAGATTCTTTTGAATAATGGTACTACATCCTTTGTTTAAGCACAAGATCTCACCACTCATTAGCTTCCTCTTGCTTGAAAAAAATCTATTTCATAAACTTGGCATAGCTGGACATGTTTTCAATAGCTTCAATGCAACGAATATTAATTTCTAGGGCCTTTGTCAGATTGGTCATCATATTTAACATTGTGCCTTGTTGACCCAACAAGACCTAGGCATCATTGAGATTAATCATTCCTCCTTGTTGGGTGTTAACTTGCTAGACTTGTTGTTGCGGTTGTTGCCTAGCCAAAAGAGTGATTGCGCCATGATAATAATCCGTCAATGCCATTCTCTCTAGCAGCTCTTACTCCTCTTCTGGAGTTATAAGAGGAAAAGCACCTCTTGCACTTGCATCAACAATCAGTCTCGTCTCTAAAAATAACCTATTGTAAAATGTCTGTACTTGTAGCCATAGTGGAATGGCATGATGCGGACGCTTTCTAAGCAGTTCTTGGAAACGCTCACATGCTTCACTTAGGCTTTCCCTAGTAATTTTATGGAATGATGTGATGCATTACGAACCTTTGCAATCCTTAATGGTGGAAAATACTTGGCCAAAAATTCTTGACCTAGTTGATTCCACGTCCTGAAAGTACCTTGCTAGAATGACTGCAACCAAGCCTTTGGCCTAACTCGCAGAGAAAATGAAAACGCTATCATTCGAATACAATCGTGTATATGGATGTACCCCATTGTATTTCAATGTATTAATGACTTCTTCAAAAATTCATCATATCAGCATAGGAATCGTTGTTTGGCCCATTTCCAAACATAGCGTGTATTTGAAGCATTTGCATTAAAGCCGGCTTGATTTCAAAGTTGTTGTCCTGTACGAGTATTCAAGCAATGCTAGAACTTACTCCCTCAAATTTGGTACGGCATAATCTCTGAGGGTTCGGGGATTAACATTACCTCCATTGTCATGATTCTCGCTACTTCTTGATCCCCAATATTAAGATTTGGATTCTACATTAAATTCTCCCCTTTGCTTAATTCTTGTAGTTTTCTATGGTTTCTGGATATAGTTCGTTCAATCTCCATCACCAGGGAGTAGTGGTTGGTTGGAAGAACGAGTATTTACCACAAATTACAAGAAAAAGATGAAGAGTTCGAATATTAATTGTACAAATCCAAAAGAAAAAATAAAAAGAACATAAACAATTGTGAATAATTAAAAGAAAATAGGAAAAGACTAATACAGTAAGGTTCGCTAAACCTAATATCAAGCCAATAATAGTCATCGACAGTTATGCCAAAACCTTGTTTAGGTAGATATTGATTAGGTAATTCAATTCACAAACAAGTTAATAAACAAGCCTTCATAACCCTAATCAATACTTGCACATACTCGCAAGGATACGAGGTGAGTTCGTAGATCGAGTAAGCAAGAATCATTCTCACGAGGACTATTGGACAACTACTAGGGTTCACAAACCTACGAACTAGTCTAACAAATTAATAGAAAGAATTTGTTCTACCACTAAGAAATTAAGAAAAATTATCAAAACTAATTAAAACTAGAGTAATCAATGAAATTCACCAAAAAAAATTAAATTAATCAACTAGAAAAGTAAACGCAAAGATTAAATTCAAACTACGAAATTGAAATAAAAATTGAGATTGAAATGAATTTAAATGAAAAAAAGTAAACTTAATAGCATAGCCGGAACAAGAGTTGATGTGTTTAAAGTCTGATGAACATGTGGAATAAAACCCTAGCCTATGATTTTCCTGATATAATATCTAGTCTAACTTGACTACTAAATATGTTCAACTCCTCTCATAATGGGATATTTATAAGGGATACATCAGGGTTTTAGACCCCAAGATGATAAAAATATGCTAATACATGAAAATGAGCCCAACTGGGTGGACAAAACTTCCAAAACAAGTAATTTACATCACCAACTACTCGTCGTGCAAACATGTGCAGCCTTTTCTTTTAGGATTGCAAAATTACTATGGCTAAATTTTTTTTTCCTGGTTGCACAGAAAACTTTACACATTTTCACTTGCACGTGTACACAAGTCACATGGCACCAGCTTCAATTTTCATATCGATTTCGACCTTAATGCTGACAGAATCTAGGAAAACTTGAAAAAAGAAAGTTGTAGCTCTCTTTCTTATCTTTCAAAGCATCTTGAATCACCTCAATTGGAGTATGGACAAGAAAGTTATGGTTAAAATGCGTGAAATAGCCAAGACCTTCACTCCTCGTCGGTGCACGTTTTCTATCGTTTTGATTTTTCTCCAACTTTTTAATCATTTTTGCTCCTTTTTCATTCAAGACCTAAAAAAACTAAAAATAAAACATTGAAGCTCATAATTAACTCAATTATTGCTCAAATTACAAGAAAACAAAGGTAAACGGATCATAAAATGTTCAAAATTTATGAGCTTATAAGTAAGCAAAGATTGCTAACCTAGCATTTGGTCAACAAAGGGTAATGGGAAAAGATCTTTCTGGGTCCTTCATTCAATATCCGAAAGTCTATACATACTCTCCACCTCGTTACCGACCTACATGGAAGAAGTTCATTGGTATCAGTAATGACCATGGTAAATGCCTTCTTGGGAACAACAACTTGGATTGGACTCACCCACTCGCTATTGCTAATTGGGTAGATTATTCCAGCATCTAGTAACTTTATTACCTCCTTTCTCACAACCTCTTTTAAAGTTGGGTTTAATCTCCTACGGGATTCTCTAGCTCTAGTTTGTTTATGCCCTTCATTCATCAAAATCTTATGCATATAAATGGTTGGTCTAATTCCTTTTTTATCATCAATACTCCAAGAAATGGCACCATGATTTTTCTTAAGGACATCAATTAATTTAACTAATTTTTCAAAAGTTAAAGAGGCAATCACAATCGTGGGAAAAGATTTATTGTCACCAAGGAACACATTGCAAATGGAGAGGTAAGGGTATAAGTTTAACATTGGAGGGTTCGTTGTTTGGAGATCCCCATTTACCTTTGTCTCCAATAGGAACTCCTTCATCCTTGGTTGAGTAATTCTCCTCTACAAGATTTGGACACTCTTATGTCTCCATCCCATGTTGGTCTTCTTCTTTAAGGTCTTCAAGTGCCTTCTCCCATGGATACTTAGCCATATTATGCCTACAAAAATCAAATCATCGACTACCTCATCAATCACATCAACTCTCACAATGTCATCATAATTTGAGGAAAATTTAAGGAAATCAAATGTACATTAAAAACAACAATTTCATTATTTATCCTATACTCTAACTTACCTTCTTGGACATCTATGATAGCACGTCTGGTAGCCAAGAATAGCCTTTCAAGGAAAATGGGCATTTCTTTGTCCTCTTCAATGAAGTCCACTGGAAGATATAGCTTGTCGACCTTAATTATCACATTTTCTACTATTTCTATTGGAAACTTTATTCTCCTATCCACCAGTATAAAAGACAGACATGTAGGCTTCAAATCCCTCTATTGAGCTTCTTGTATACCAAATATGTGATAAGCTCGTTAATATCGTATATTTTATGTGTTGTTTTCCTTGTTTTTGTGATGTATAAGCCAGACTTGAGTAATTATGAGATAAAATAGCTTATTTTGAGTTTTGTGGGGTTTGAGTGAAGAAAGATTCAAAATTGATCAAGAAATTAGACGAATTTTCGTGCATCGACGATGAGCGATTCTAACACAGTTTGGTAGATTAAGCATAACTTTCTTGTCAAATGTGCTCCAATTGAGGTGATTCAAGCTATTTTGGAAAGTAAGACATTGAACTATAACTTTCACGCTTCAAGTTTTCCCAAATTCTACTTGCATCACGACTAAAATGAAGATGAAGTGAACCAACTCTTTTGGAAAGGCAGCCCAAGCATTCTGGAAGTAGCGCCCAGGCGCTGATCGCCGGACAGGTTGCACAAGGTTTCTTACTTAGCAATAACAGTCCTACGCAGGCCGGGTTACGTGGAAAAGCGTGAACTTATCATCCTAGAACCCGAAAACCGTAAAAATATCTATAAACACACTGAGAGAAGGGGAAAAATAATAATAATCATCAACCGTCATTAGTTTCTTAGTTTTTAATAGTTATAGTGATAATTTATGTATAGGATAGATTTTTTCAAGCATTCAGGTTTGGATTTTGTTTTCTTATCAAGAATTCAAGACTAGACGATCATCAACATTTGTTTTTGCTACAATTACAAACTTTGATTTATTTTTATGCAATTTAATTTTATGTTCTTCTTGGTTTTTTCTTTTTTAATTATTTTTCTTGTTTTATAGCCTTTAAATTCCTAATTGCATCCATAGTTTAGTAGTTAATCTTTAATTTAAATGCTTTTAATTGCTTTAATTGGGTAGATTAATTTCTAAATACTGTCTCTTCTACAATTAAATGTGTATAAGAGACAGGGCCTTAAATTATGGTTTTTTTTAATTATATTTAATTGCTTTCCGTAGGGTTAAAATTTTATTTTCTTGTCTTTATTTTAATTTCTTGTTAAATTTAGTTTTAGTTTAGTCCATAACTCCTAATTCATTTGTCTAACTAGTAAATAGACGGTTAATCCTTACTCATCCTATATACAAATTCACCTCGTATACTTGCGAGTATGTGGGAGTTGATTAGCATAATTGAGGTTTTCTTTATTGTTTATTATTCTCAAATCAATATTCTACTGGACAAGTTTTTGGTGCCATTGTCGGGGACTATTTTTGTTTGGTGGTAAAATTATTAGAAGTAGTGAGTTTTACTAGATTAGAATTTTTTATTTCTTTTGTTATTTTTTTACAATTATTTTTTGTTCTCTCGAGTTTGTTTGGATTTGGTCTTCAATTGTTGATCTTTGGTTTTATTTTCTTGTAGTTTATGGAAGATACTCATTCGTTCAATCAACCACTTCATCCGATTGACTTGGAGATTGAATGGACGATAAGTTGAAACTGCAGACGACAAGACTCAAACCAAAGTGACAGTCTAATAGAGAATCCAAACCGCACCGTGAATGAACAAGTGGAGGTTGCAGGTAACAATGGCAACCTGGTTAATGCTAATGCTAACCCCTGACATCTTAGAGATTATGCCATACCTAATTTCAAGGGAACGAGTTCTAGCATTTGCTTGGCTGCTCGTGCAAGCAAATAATTTTGAATCAAGCCTACACTTATACGCATGCTATGTTTGGGGAAGGACCCAATGAAGATCCCTATGAACTTTAATTAGGTTTGATGAGCAGTCATTAATACATCCCGGTACAATAGAATCCACCCCGATTGTATCCAGATGAGAGCATTCCTTTTTTCCTTACGTGATAAAGTAAGGTCTTGGCTGCAATCATATCGACAAGGCATTTTCACAATATGGGACCAACTGGCTCAAAAATTCCTGGCCAAACACTTTCCACCGACTAGGGCAACTAAGCTCCGAAATGAGATTACATCATTTAGACAAATCATTGGAGAAAGCTTAGGTTAAGCATGGAACCGCTTCAAGGTGCTGTTGAGGAAGTGTCTACACCATACTATACCACTATGGCTGCAAGTGCAAACCTTCTATAATGGACTATTTCTAGAGATTAGATTAATAGTTGATGCTAGTGCGAGAGATTCTTTCCTCTACAAGACTCCGGAGGAAGCGCAAGAGTTATTGGAGAGAATGGCATCTACTCATTACTATCATGGAACAATAACTCCCACAGTTGGACAACAACAGCCACAAGTGAATCAAGCCAACGCCCACTAACAAAGAGGTATACCTAGCTATGAAACTTTTATATAACAGTAGAAACATAATGATGAGTGTTATTACAAGCTTGACCAAGGCTGTAAATGACATAGGAAGGAATTCGGTGAACTCTATTGGATTGACAAACCAAGGAATATTGAATTGTGATTTCTGCAGAGAAAATCACCAAAATGGCTTCTGTGATACGTCAGAGATATCTGCCCCTAATGGATAATGTTTTCCCTTTCCATCCTGATAGCTTGAAACAATCTTGTCCAACATAGACTGAAATAATACAGTAGTCTTCCTTCATTTCTTCAAAAGACATCCAAGATAGATAAATGGAAAATCTTTCTGTACAAATCCAGTTAACCTGGAAATCAATCTTGATCTATCCAAACTTAGCTTCCTAGAGACAAAGAAATTACTCTTTCCTCTATTAATAGCTTAACCAGAAACTACTTCATACTTGCCCACAAACTTGATTAAGTTAGTCACAGAACTTTTCCCTCTATTCAGAAAGATAATGATATCATTAGCATAGGATAAATGAGTTACAGGCACACTATTTCTAGAAGTGGAATAATAACCAATATTTCTTTTAGCATAATATTAATTCAGTCCTTTACTGAACACTTCTACAGCTAAAATAAAAAGATAGGGAAAATTGGATCCCCTTGCCTAATATCCCTAGACGATTTGAAAAATCCAATTAAACTTCCATTGAGCAAAATAGAAAACTAGTTGGAATCAATACAAATTTGATAATAATGAAATTACGTCTCAGTAAATCCAAATTTCTTCAACACCTTACATATGGACTTCCAAGAAAATGTGTCATACACTTTGGTCATGTCCAGCATGATCACCCCTAACCTTTTTTCTCAACATGTTCCACTATCTCTTGGGCAAGCAAAATGTTATCAGCAATATTTCTCCTAGGGCAAACCACTTTGCTCCTCAAATATCAATTTATGAAGTAAAATCTTCAGTCTATTGGCCATTATTTTTGGAAAAAAAAAAATTCACTAGCCACAGTGCATAAACTTATTGGTCTAAATTCACTAAATGTAGAAGGATTAGATACTTTAGGAATTAAAATTATAAGGGTGCTAGTAATGGCTTTTGGAAGAGGTTGTCCTTTGAAAAACTCCTTAGTAGCATCATTGAAGTCCTTTGAGATACTATTCCAGTAAGTTTGTTAAAAGAAGCCATTAAAGCCATCTATTCTAGCTGCACTATCTGGGCTCAAAGAGAACACGACTATATTCAATTCTTCCAAAGAAGGCAATGCTAGTAGTGTATCATTATCTCTTTTAGATAAAATAGTAGGAATCACCTCCAGCAGTTGATCATCCCCCCTCCAGCAGTTGATCATCTCCCCTAAACTGCATTTCTACCAAGCACATCCCTATGTTCAATCCATACTCCATTAGCATCCTTTCACTTCCTTATGAACAAATTATTCCTCTTCACCTACAAATAGGAATGAAAAACATTTGTTGTTGCGATCCCTCTTCTTAAGCCATTGAACATTAGCTTTTTGCTTCCCGTACATTTCTTCATTAGAAGAGCCTTAAGCAAATGAACTTATTTCCGAGAAAGGGAAACTCTATTATGATCAACTGGGTCTTCCTAAAAAATGCTCTCCTGGACATGCTCAGCCTCATCCAGATTCTTAATATTTTGGAAAATGTTTCCAAAATGTACTTTATTCCAAGCCTTTAAATCATATTTAAGCCTCTTAATTTTACCTGAGAACTTCCACAAGGCAGTATCTAGACAAAATATATTCCAACTAATTTCATCTACCTTCATGAAGCCTGGAATATTCACCCAAACATTTAGGAATCTAAAGAGCTTAGGGCCTGAAAAGGAAGAAGTTAACAAGGAAAATGAAAGAAGAGAGTGATCTGAGCAAGTTCTATTGAGATGATCAATAGATAAATGCTGAAACTCTATAATCATTAGCTAGTTGCATATCACTATATCCTGTCTCTTCCATAGTTTTCTTCCAAATCTTGTTCCATGTATAATTAGCCCCACTCATGAATGGAATGTCCATCAGGCTACATTGATTCAAAGCTTCATTAAAATCTGCCATACCACTTCTATCATGTATAGAAGCTCTTTTATATTCATCCATACCTCTAATGACATTGAAGTCCCTTCCTATCAACCACGACTCCGTACAATTAGCAGCAATAGACTTAAGAGAATCCCACAATTTCCTTTTTTTCATTATTTCTGCATTTTGCATATAAAATTGAAACAAGAATAAGTCTAATGAAATCATTACAATCCATTACTAAAATGAACTACCTACTCCTCAATTGTAGAAATTTGCAATTTTATTAAGCTCTTCTAAAGAATCCAGATGGAACTATTAACATTACTTATTGTAGAAGAAAAACCTAACTTGTGTTGTAACTCCACAATCTTATTAGCATTCAATATAGGTTCCGAAAGGGCTAGAAAAAAACATTATTCATCTTTACTAACGTCTTCAACCTTCTCAGTGAAGCTTTATTTCCAATACCTCTTATTTTCCCAAATAATGCAGTTCATTGTGAATGTGAAGATTGTAATAGCAAATTGTTGGCAGTGGCCATACTTCTTGTGACCATAGAGAATAATCTAGTTCCATATGTCTCACATTTCTTCCTTTTCTGCCTTCTCCTTTTAACTACTAAAGGAGGATCAGGATTAGGCAAAGACTTCTACAATAGATTAGCTAAAAATTCCTTCCATTCTACAATCTGTTGTGCTTTATTAACGCCAATCTTAGCTGATTCATCAACATCTGAAGCTATCTGTCCTCCATCACTTACTTGCACCTCTTTGTCCTTGAATATAGTTGCATAATCATCAATGATATTATCTTCCAAAATGTAATTGCATGGATGCTCAAACCCTAGCTTCTATAGTATCAAATTATTTCTAGCTTCCTCCTTGTCTGAGTCTTCCTCCTTTGTACCCTTACCATCATCCGTGCTGTCTAAAAGAAGTTCCAGCACGCTTCTATCCTCTAGGGTCACTAGAATAGTATTGACCATCCATGTGATTTGTAGGTAGTTATTGAGACTCCTCAATAGTAGGGATTGAGAGATTTTGACTCGATTGTAGGTTATCCTCCTATTCCCTGAGGATTCTGGTATATCTTGAACTCACCTTTTTGAATTATTAGGAGGTTGTTGTGGTTTTTGAATTTGAATCCATTTTTGAGTTCCCACCCTATCCTCCATCTAAACTGATTTTCCCTTTAGGGTTTCTGTTCCTTTCCTAACTTTTTGTTGCTATTGCTAAAATTGTGGTTGATACTACTGGGGTTTCTGAGACTTTTTCTGTAATTGTTGTTTTCATGCTTCTATACCTTAATGAAATCTCCAACCTTATGACACTTGGTGCAGTAGCTTGGAATATCCTCATATGTAATTTTTTGCCATTTGTCTAAGTTACTCATGCCTAACCAAACTCGTGGAGGCAATTCTAATAAAAGATTCACTTCCACACAAACCTTTACAATACTTTGCCTATTCAAAGTAGAAGTTCCAACATCATTGCCTTTCTTCAGAGACCTTCCTACTACTTGAGCCAAAGAGAAAACAATGTCTTTTTTTATCATACATGCTAGCAGATTTTAGAATGAAATCCATAAGGGCACATGGCTCCCTATCAGATTGGAACAAAAAAGCCCATTCAAAAATTTTCACAGAAAAGACATTAATGAACCATGATTTTTTTAGCCAATAGCAAAGAAAATCTTCCTCCAAGTCAAAACAAATCAAAATATGCTTATGATCAAGCAAGTCTATATGAAATTTTCGGTTGAATCCAATTGTTGGGATAACTTTTACGATACACCTCCATAGGACGTCTTCCTCTGTCAAAATGTCCCACCAAAGTGTACTTGAAAGGTTCAGCCAGCTGCTGAATTTCTTTTTCTGAAAAAAACGGTAGGCTCTCCTTTGTATTGAACCAAAGGCTTTAGCTTAACTTCCTGTCCTTCCATTCAAATTCTAGCCTATATGGATTCCTTAGGATGCACTCCTTGTAACACATCAGCAAATGAACAACTAAATAAGTTGCCCATTTGTCCCCTATACCAAAGGCTAAGGGGCCTTAGAAACTGCATGCCTTGCAGCAATGAGAAGAATGAATAGCCGTAGTGAGAGAAAAAAAGAAAGAAGGCAGAAAAATTTTTCATATATATATATATATATATAACCATAGTGAGAGAAAGAAGAAAGAAGACAGGGAATTTTCCTATATATACATATATATATACACACACATATATCTGTATGTATGTGTGTGTGTGTATGTATGTATGTATATATGTATATGTACATCTATATATACATATGTATATATATATACACACACACACACATATATACATATATATATACACACACACAGATATATACATAAATACATATATATACATGACATCAATTTCTCCTCCTCGATCCTTCTATGCGTGCTTCTTCATTTAGGTTTTCTTGATTTCACTTCATCCATGGCTGCACCTCAATCAATGACTAAAGGGCAACCTTCTCCTCCGAATCGTTATTTTGTGGATGTTCTGGCAGCTAAGCCCGAATAGATTGCACTCAAAGACAAATCTCAATGCAAGGGGAAACTGGCCATATCTTTCACAATGGGGGACAATCAACGTCTCTCAATTCCCTTCAAGTTGGCTCTTATTGGAAAATTCTCAAGAGGTAAACCTACTATGGACGTACTACGAAAGTGAGTTCTAGAAGATTGGTTTCAAGGATGGCATTCACCTAGGGTTTCTGGATTACAGACACGTTTTAATTATTTTGATTTGGATGAAGACTTTTTACTGTTGGTTCAATTGTTATCGATTTTGCTTGTTGATTTACCAGTTCTGCATTTTGACAAGGCTCTCTTTCCATTGCACAGTTAGTCAGAAATCCATTGAAAATTGATACCTCAATGGCCACCACCAATCACCCTAATATGGCTCGAGTATGCGTGGAATGCGAGTTCACTCAACCTAGGCCTTCTAAGATTTGGGTTAGGAAGGTGGCTGATGGTTTTTGGTAGAAAGATTTCTGGAGTATGATTATCTCCCAGCCTACTGTTCTAATTGTAACAAGGTTGGTCATGATATGATGGATTGTTGATTTAATGAATCAATCAGAAATTCAAAGCTCTAGCCTTTACCAGCATTAAAGCATTGAATCAAGAAAAAACAAAGGTGGCGGCTAAAACCAAGGTTTGGCAACCAAAAAAGACATCTTCAAAAGGTGAAGATACCTCTGGTTTGACATACCAGGATAAAACCCTAATCCCGATATTGGGTTGTAACAGAGACCCACGGCCAACGATGGATGTATAAACTTTAATGCTTCTAATGCTAAAAATTCTAGTGATTTTTAACGAAGATAATTCCAAGAGACTTATGAGACAACCATTTAGGTGTAATCGGCTCTCGAAACAATGAATTCATTGCAGAAACCTCAAACCCTAGCACCTTTACAAAACTATTCATCTGAAGGGTTTGACAACTGTCGCGATCATTGACGACACATTTGGGCCGAAAGTTTTAGCAATCTCTTCTAGTTGACACCCAAGTCACTTGTTAGGGTGGTATGATTGCCATGTATTGCTTGACTGAGGTTTTTTTGGCAGGTACCTTACCCCAAAAATTGCCAATCCAAATTTCTAATGATCACTATCATAAGCTTCACAGACAAAAGGTCCGTCATATTGATGAAGATAACAACTCAGATTCTCTCTCTGATTTGGCAAGGGTTAATTGTCTATCTAGGACTCGTGATCAACTCATCTCCCTTTACAAGGATTTCATGCAATTCCTCATGAGCTTGCCGAAAAAGTCTAAAGGTGATGTTTCTCGTTATTCACTGGAATTCAGGTCTATTCAACGAACAAGGGGTAAGAGACGTGCTTATCCGATCACTAGAACAATTCTAATGAGTCAAGCTTTGCGAGCCTTCAATGCTGACACTTCACCCTTTTTAAGATGATTAATGCCATTATATGGAATGTTCATAGAGGTGCAAAGAAATCTTCAGTTAGGCAAATTAAAAATTTATTCAATTGTACAATATTTCACTTTTTGTCTTCCTTAAACCTATGGTTCATGCTAGTAGGGTTGAGGAATTCTTTCTTCACTTTGGTTTTGATTATTTTTTATTCAATGTGTCGAATAAAATTTAGGTCTTTTCAAAACGGCCTTTTCATCGCTTCATTCAATGTGTCGAATAAAATTTGGGTCTTTTGGAAACGGCCTTTTCATCTGTTAGTCTTGAAGAGCTCGAATTAATTTTTTCATGCAAAAGTTACTCATGATGGGTGGGTTCACTCTTTAAGGTTACCGTTGTGTACGAAAAGTGTACCCAGGCAGAACTATAGGCTTTATGGGCTGATTTAATTAGTATTGTAGCTGGTTGTTCTAGTATGTAGGAAATTAGTGATGAGTTTAATGTTGTTGTATCAAACTTGGAGTATCTTAGTCGTGCAGCTCAAAATAATCAAGCTATGAAAGAATTTGTTGACAACATCTTCCAATGCGGGCTCAAGAGCATCCCTATAACCGGGAGTGACTTATACTTTGTTAGGGGTTCGATAAGGTCCTCCTGTTTGGAAACAACTAGATCGTATTCTGGTTAATTAGCAATGGGAGAACCTATTTCCCGATTCGGGAGTTTCTTACGTCAGTCGCACTTCTTTGGATCACTCCCCTCTTTTATGGTCAATTTGATCTAATGAAGTGAGAGGTCCTAAATCATTCAAGTTTCAAGCTATGTGAGTTCGCCACCATTCCTTTATGCAGACAATAGAAGATAGTTTATCTCAACCGATTACTGGGTTAGGAATATTGGCGTTCAATATTAAGCTAAGGCTCGAATCCTGCATGAGGGAATGCAATAAAAACGTGTTTGGAGATATCTTTCCAGCCATTAAGATAGCGGAAGCTAAAGTGTTGCTCTGTGAATCTCGTTTTGAGGATTCTCAAATGGAGGAGCCTAGCTATCAGTTGCATGCGGCCCGGGCATCCTTGGTATCTTGTCTTTAGAATGAAAGATTTTTTTTAAGTAGAAAATGCGCTTCAGGTGAAATGGCTTGTTGAAGGGGATTCAAATTCAAAATTCTTTCATGCTTCACTAATGGATAGAAGGGCTATTAAAGCTGTCAAAAATGAAAAGGGAGATTGGCTGACCGATTCAGCATGCATAAAAAATAAGGGTATTAATTTCTTTCAAAACTTACTTCAAGCCGAGGGGGGCGGATCCAGAAGCTTTAAATGATTTTTTAGCCTCCATTCCGTCACTTATATCGGAATAGCGTAATCATGTTTTGACTCGTCTTGCCATTATATAGGATGTTAAAGGTACTATTTTTTCAGTTGGATAAAGATAGTGCTGTTGACCCAGATGATTTTTTTGGGGTCTTTTTCACTCATTGTGGGGACATAATCGCAGAGGAACTCTTGGTACAGTTAATGAAATTTAACCGGGGTGCTATTGCCGAGGGCAATTGCGAGTACTCTTATTATACTCATTCCGAAGAAATCCAATCCTAACATATATACGGATTTTTGAACAATTTCGTTGTGTAACTTTAATCAGTAAAATTTTTTCCAAACTATTTGCTAGCAAATTATCAAATATTCTACCACAGGTTATCTCCCCAGAGCTATTCAATTTTCTAAAAGGGTAAACTATGGCAGATGATACATTATTGGCCAAGTAACTACTGGAGTCTCTTCATAGGAAAACAAGGGGCAACTATATTATCCTCGAATTGGATATGATGAAGACTTTTGATCGGGTGGAATGGGTATTCTTGCAAAGTCCTCTTGCAGTTTGGTTTTCATCTTCAATTTGTTAACTTGATCTTGAACAATCTGTAGAGTAGATGGTTTTCTTTATTGATTAATGGAGAGGTTTATGGATTTTTATATCATCTCACAGTATTAAACAAGGTGATCCCTTGTCTCCCTTATTCTCCATTATATGCGTAGATGATTTCTCCAGAGGTCTTAATGGCCTAATTGAACAACAGGCCATATCTGCCTATGCTTTACCTAGGCAATGCCCAGAGGTATCTCATTAGGCTTTTACAGATGATGAATATGGTGGTGTTTATACATAAGGACATGAATTCAGTGAAGACCTTTAAACACTACCAATAAATCTGACCACGGTTCTAGTCAAAAAGCTAACATGTCGAAGATCTCTTTATATGTTTCCAATAAATGTGAAGCTCACTAGATCAATCTTATAGAACGTTGCTTAGGAGTCAAGAAAGAAAATTTTCCTCTTTTATACTTGGGTTGCTATCTTTATAAGGGGAAGAAGTGAGTTCATCATTTTCAGTATATTGCGGAGATGCTTCAACATCGTTTAGCTAGTTGGCTGCAAAAATTGCTTTCACCTGGATGGTGACTCATCCTTATTAAACATCTATTAACCCCAATTTCCATTCATATCTTCACTGTCCAAGACCTCCCTAAAGCCATAATCACTACTTTAGAATGATTGATGGCAGATTTTTTTTGGGGAAAAATAGAATATGGTAGTGCAAGACATTGGAGGAATTGGAAGGGATTATGCTTTCTTACTATGGAAGATGGTTTGGGACTATCTGCGATCTCCAAGATATGGTCACTTCATTCTCAGTTAAACTATGGTGAGAATTTTATAACTCCTCCTCATTATGGCCTTCCTTCATGAGAGCTCAGTACGACATTGGATGTCAGTGCAAAATGGATCACATATTTGGAGATGGATGATGTGTATCAAAGACCTATTACCTGCATCTACACACGTCTTTCTTAGGGAAGGTTCCTCATCTTTGTGGTTTGATAATTGGCTAATAGATGGACCAATTCTTGAAAAAGAAGACAAAGGTCGAATTGAAGATGTGCGAGCTAATGAGGTTTACTCTAATAATCATGACTGGAATTTGGAGTTTGTCAACTCAAAAATGCAACAAGAATCTCGGCAAAAGGTCTTGAATGCAACTATTCTCCTAGAGGAGGGTAAAGATCAATTGCTGTGGTCTGCTTCCTTCTCAGGTTTATTCACCACAAAGCAAGCTTTTGAGCAAATCAGGAGAAGGAAAATGACGGTATTATTGCGAAATCAAATTTAGAGTAACCGTAATCCTTTGAAGATGTCTATTTTCCTTTGGAAACTTCTTAATAGGTATGTCCTGTTCCTAAAAGTGTTAGTTAGCTTTGGATAAAGCTCCCATCTAATGCCTGTGTTGTGATAAGCTGGACAAAATCTATCATTGGTTTCTGGGCTGCCAATATGCTCTCTCAGTCTGGCAATTTTTGGGGCACATCTTGGAGTTCCTTGTTTCCGAGAAAGGCCCCTTCTTCATGTTCTTTATTCTGGGTAGCTGTTCCCCTCCTCCAAGGCTTAGAGAGAGCTTTATGATCTCATTCGTGCTGCGATATGTTGGCACTTATGGGTGGTTCATGGTACATTTTTGGTAGAAGGTGTCATGAAGTCCGCAACCTCAACGATTCACTCTATTATGATGGCATTAATCGACTCAAGTGTTGTCAAAGTTTTTTCTCTTATACGACAACCCTACCTATCTGTATGCTCAGCTAGTCAATCCCAAAATTCTTGGCTATGGCATGGATGAAGCTGAGACTAGGATCGCTTAAACTTAAAACTGATGGATCTTTATTGGGCAATCCTGGACAAGCATGTTGTGGTGGTATCAATCATGACTGTAATGGTAATGTACTGGCTGGATTCTAGTATTTCCCTTCGGCAACCAGTCTAGAGGCCAAAACAAATGTTTTACTTTGGGGATTGCAGTTAGCCAGCCTGTACGCTAAAGAAATGGAAGTGGAGATAGATTCATTGCTTTTATTTCATATGGTGACCGAAAAAGCTCATGTCACTCGGAAGGTAGATCATTTGGTTCACAAAATTTAACATATTCTGACACATGGTAAGTTCCACATTTCGCATATCTATAGGGAAACGAATGGAGAGGCAAACAAGTTGTCAAACATGGGAAGCAGATAGATTAATGATTATTGTACTTTCATAACCGTTAGCACTCCCACGGAACCAATATGCATTCTCCGATTAGATGAGAAGCCAACCCTAGCATACAGAAGATCACTTAATGACTGCTTTATTTTTTTTATCATCCTTTAGTCTTTTCCAAGAGGTCTTGGCCTAGCTCCCCTATTTGTAATTTATTTCAACAACTTCAATAAAATTTAGGAGTAGCGCCCCCCTCTCCTACCAGTGTCCCGGTGGTTAACAAATTAAAAAAATACATATATTAATACATACATATATATATATCCATACATACATACATATATATATATGTGTGTGTGTATAGTGTGTATATATATGCGTATACATTTATACACATATATATACAAACTATACATATATATAGGTACATATATATACATGTATAGTGTGTATATATATAAGTATACATGTAGATGTATATATATACGTATATATACACACCATACATACATATACATATATATGTTCACACACATATTTCTATACACATATGTTAACAAAATTCTCTCCTTCTTCTCTCTAGACTTCCTCTCACTAAAACACGGCACCTATTCTCCTCCTTTGTCACTCGGCCATGGACAAACCCACAGCTGCCCTTCAGCCACCGGTTGAAGGGCAACCAAAAACCTTTGCACAAGCTCTTTCGGGTGGACAAATCCTAAGCCTTCACGCACCAAATCCAGATCACGCCTTGAAAGCTCTTCAACTGCACAAAGGGGAACAAGCGATTTTCTTCTCCCAAGATGAAGTTCAACACCTTGCTGCACCATTTCGTTACACATTGGTGGGTAACTTTCCATGAGGCAAGCCGAACATGGAAGCTCTTCGTAAAAGTTTTCACACCATTGGATTCAAAGGTCAGTTCACCATAGGATATCTTATTACACAGCACATATTGATGAGGTTTGCAATTGCAGTGTACTAAGTCGAGTTTAAGGGGTGTTCCACCTGGTTTGAGCAAGGCTACTACATGCGGGTTCTTAGAGTGGCACCCATTATTTACCACTGATGAAGAACCGTCCATAGCCCCTATATGGATTACTTTTGAAGGACTTCCAGCAGTCTTCTTCAACAAACACGCCGTATTTAGCCTGGGGGGTGCTCAAGCGGGTTGGAACACCCCTTAAACTCGACTTAGCCACTGCAAATTTCACCAGGCCAAGTGTTGCTAAGGTATGTGTGGAAGTAGACCTCCTATCCGACCTTCCTTCTAGGGTGTGGTTGGGGGTATACAATGAGGGCATTTGGCAAAAAATTACCTACGATGCAGTCCCATCTTATTGCACGAAATGCAAGAAAATTGGTCATGCCAATGGTGAATGCCGGAGAGGTGAAGCGGGGCATCCTAACCAACCTGTAGGTAACGGTGAACAAATAAAGAACTCAGCCAAGCAACCCATCCGAACACGTTGGACTCCGGTAAAGGAACACATGGCTGGACCTTCGGGCTCAAAATCAACCCCATCTCTTCCACATGTGAATGCAGTGATAAGCTTGAAGGACCACCGAAAGGATACTCCACCAGCTGCAACCAACGTAGCTCCAACACCAATGCCGAAAATTTCCCAAAATTGACGGCAATACTAACATGCGGGGGAAGTCCGTACCAGCAACCACCAGGAGCAACGGTGGTGCAACCACCAGCGGCGTGTTTGAGCAAGAAGACTGCTGGAACTGTCTCTTATATTCATCTGCCACCTTTCATGGGATTGCACCAACAACCGGATAAGGCCAATCCAAGCCTCGTACCACATTCTTCTAGCAGATTGATAAGGCCAAAGCACACCAGCACTTGGATTCAAATTTTGAAAAGAAGCACCTTGTGAAAGGTCAGCCCTTGAACCCCTTGGAGAGTGGGGCCAATTCAAATTTTGTCCAACCAAGACAACCTTGGCTGCACAATCAAGGGATGCTGAAAATCAGCCAACACCCCTTCACATTCGAATTTCAAACAATCCCTTCATGGATGCTCACTCATCTCTCATGGTAAAATAATGGTGGAATTACCATGTTACTATTGTACACGATTCCCCCATGCAAGCCATGCAAACAGCAAGGATCTTCATATAAATCACTCCTACCTCACACACAATTGGTAAGCTCTCATCCAGGTTTCCCTCCCTCCCACAATGATTAATGGATCGCATTTTAGTTTGGAACATTCGGGGGATAGCTAATAAACCCTCACTTCGTAGGTTAAAGTTAATCATTCAACAACATCAAATAAAACTCATTGCCCTAATGGAGCCAATGGTTGACAAAGCTAGAATCCTAAGTTTTCTAATAAGGCAGGTTTTGATAGTCATGAGTGCAACTCAAATGGCGAATTTGGCTTCTTTGGAACCGAGAGCTAGGTCTCGTCCCCACATTCAGCTCGGATCGCTCCTCCACGTTTCCATTCCTTCCTCTCCTCAAAAAGTGCTATGGAAGCCTCCTTTGTTTACACAAAATGCACAAGAACGAAGAGCTCTTTGCGATTGTTCATAGCGTTGAGAGTGAAAAAGAACCAGTAACTGAGGGGTAATGAATATCAATGTTATATCATCCATATATCTGTCTCTTATATCATCTAGATGTGTATAAAATTGAAGCTTAAGGCTAAAAGCTGAACTCAGGAATTGGAGTCACACGGTATTTGGCAATGTCTTTGACAAGTTTAAAGAAGCTGAACAAGAGGTCAAAATCAAGGAAGAAGTAGCAACTTTTGACACACTAGAGCCAAAGCAACCAAATTGCCTTAGCTCATGCCCAGGCAATCCATATGAGGTGCATGGCTGAAGAGGAAGCCTTGAGCTAAGGCAATTTGGTTGAAATGGCTCTAGTGTGTCAAAAGTACAAATTCTTCCACTCCACCCTCCTAGCTAAACGACATTTAAGATTGCGTATCTCCAAGATCAAAATCTGATGGGGAATGGACAAAAAATTTGCAGCTCATAGAACGTGCAGGGGTTAACTTCTTCCAGGAGCTCTTGTCCTCTAACAACGATGTTGGAATTGACCCATCTCTCACCGAGTACCTCCCATGCAAGGTTTCCGAGGAGGACAACCGGGGTTTATTAAAGGAATTGTCAGAAGGGGAGTTGAGGGAGGCCGTCTTCACCCTTAATCCTAATGGAGCAACCGGAATTGATGGCTATAATGGGGTTTTCTTCACTACCTGCTGGGACTTTATTCACCATGATCTTTTCCTTGCGGTGAGAGATTTTCTTAAACA